>CAJVPI010000617.1:0-25000 GCA_910592345.1 Paraglomus brasilianum
TTGTTTTTACAAAACTCGGGGATATAACCGGGGGTGGGATATAACTGGGTAGGGATATAAACGGGGTACGAGTGTATATTGTAAAAAAAATGGTTTAGCTAAGTTGGGGACCTGCCGTTCTAAGGCGATGACTATTATATAAATTCTACTGCTATATACAGTCAACAATTATGTTTGTAGGACGCATTTTAATTTATCTGTATTTGATTAACTTATTAAACAACCCGTTTGATTGTTGTTGTTATTATTATTTATAGTTAAGTAAAGCTTTATGTTATTGATATTACAACAGTTTTTGTGTGTAGTTACGATAACAAAACAAATAATGCGTTGATATGTCTAAAAATTAGTACCGTTGTAGCCCCATTTAGAAAACTGCGATCAATTAGCCTGATTTGGATTACAGTGGCATTACCGAAGAAATGTTTATTCGATCGACATTTATGGTCAAGCTTGTTTCGGAAATGGAATCTACTGATCGAGGGACGCATAACGCTGTTTACGTTCTTGAATTAGAGTTTTATCTATGCAGCATAAGAATCTCGTGTCGATTGCGAAGAAATGTCTTTAATTCTAGACGTGAGAAATACGCCCATCGAAAATTTTTTTTGTTTATTTTGGCAAACTGTTATTGTGATGTCAGTGTATTCAGTCAATTTATACCTCTGTCTAATAAGCACTATTTTTATGGCTTTATATGTAACAAACAATATACAAACATTTAAATACAAAACATTAAGACGTGCTCATTTAAATATACATGAGTATACAGTTTATGTTTATTGTTACTATTTATTATGTCCCGCCGTTTACAAATAAAGTAATGCTTTAAAAAAGTAACCAATTCGAATTGTAATATATACGCAAGCAAAACTTGTTGAGTGTATAGTTAACTATAATAATAGAGGTTATGTAATAATTCTCAACTAAAACAACTTAGTACAGGACCGAGTCAACTCGAAACAGGTGTAGGTCGAGTGCATTTTTCCCAGAGGAGATCATGACTTTTTTTTCTATATAAACTCGTTGTTATCCTTTGCTTTTCCTTAACCTTTTTGGCATACAGTGAGATTTTATAGTAATATACAATACTTTACGGCTACAAAAAATCATTTATAAACGAAAAAGTATTACTCACTGTTTTCTCATTTCCTTTCTCTAGTTAAACCTTAACTGACCCTTTTGTTCCGTCTCTTTTTCCATTGCCTAATCTTTTTATGAAACTAAGAAAAATGGGATTCTGGAGTCGATGTTGGAGACAACTAAGAAAGACGGGGTTTCGAATTCGGGAACAACTAGTGGGATTCTGGAGTCGATGTTGGAGACAACTAAGAAAGACGGGGTTTCGAATTTGGGAACAACTAATGGGATTTCGGAGCGTGATTTGGAAAGCGGTTCAATTCTTCGTGGGAAATATAATTAGTTACACTATTGGGCCAGCAGCTCCTTTAATTGGAGTTGCCATTTATTCGATTGGAAAAGTGATAAAAAAAATTGGAAGGATATATGATTGTGACTTTGTTGAAAAATTTGGAGATTTCATTGAAGGTGTGGGTTTCTATGCTCTTTTTTGTGGATTAGCGGGCATAATTTTAAGCATTATTGATTATTATTGGTAATTGTTACGAAATTTTAAAGAAACTGAAGGCTCCACTATTACTATGTATTATCTACTATCTGCTGAGTCTTTTTTCTTTCAAGCGGATTGTTTTTGTATGGCTTTTTAAGTTTTGAATGAAAATAAATTGCTTTTTATATGTAAATCTTATGAAGGTTCAAATCAAAGCGTGGGTTTTGAGGAGTTGCATAAAATTAATTGTCTGCAATTCAAAACTTTTAAAAATCGCCGACTTTTAATGAAGACAAAGGTAAACTAACTTTTGTTATGCGTGATAACAAGAATAGCTTTAGAAACTAAAGATTTTTGTATAGGGAAAAGTTATTTTACGGCCTCCCCGCTAACGTGGGTAGGGGCATAGTCATCTTTAAAATGTCTTGATAGAATTTGCAGAGCCTTATGCCGACTATTTATAATCCGAAAACACTAACAAATAACTCGCAAAAGTTCTATTTAAATATTTGTTTCGGAGCCACGGCAGTCAAGGCTTGAGAATAAATAGCTATGGAATTGACGCGTGTTGACTGTATAACAACTCTTTGAGCACAATCGCCAACTAAATCTTTTGCAGTATTAGCTCACGTGCAAGCTAAAAAATTTCATCAAAAACTTTAGGACTCGAACCCTGCGTTCCTTTATTAGTTAAACCCGACGTGCTTGGCAGTCATGGATATTGCTTGTCGGACTTTGAACACTCGACCTTCACAAACAGACACTCTTTACTGGTCCAAAGATAATAATATTGCCGTGCTAACTCCATCGCTGATCCATGTTAAAGTGAGTATGTGTATGGGTATTCGCGAGATTCGGCGTTCCCTCGAAGTATGACTGAAAGTACGGAATCGTCAACAGAGGCTAGTATATAAGGGTTCCAGCGAGTCGGATCATAGTCGACTAGTAAATGCAGGTACCATATTTTGTGAGAGTACAGACGCTAAAAATCATATTCGGGCGAATGCGAATGGTATGTTCTTTTACTCTATACTATGTTTTATAGTAAATTATTTGTATTAAAATTGCATGATACTTTCAGTATGGTCAGCTGTCGTCAAGAACCTAGTTGGTGAAATGTTTAAATGCCTCGCTTGGTCCCCACCAAGTTGCTCAACACACGGGTAATTAGTTATCACTGTGATTATGACGAATAACACGCAAACATTCTGAAGAGCACGCTGTTTAGGTGCTTACTAGCCACAATCACAACAAATTATTATGTGGCCATATTTCGCCCTAGTGGTAGCTTGATGCATCCCAAATGGGAAGAGGTAAGATACAAATATATACAATTGAGGACGTGAAATCCTCATAACACAAACGTCTAACCATATCACAGGTTAATTGTATCTCAAATCGTCTAGTGAGCTATTACAAAGGGATCGGTCATCTACCAACGACGATCGAAAATTCAATGGCATTCGAGTCCATATGTAAGTATTCCTTCTTTGTGAAATAGCAGTCTTTTGCACATTAATATTAACGTAACGGTTGTGATTATACCAGCCCTGTCATGGTCTCCTCAATGCTTCTGTAAGGGATTTATGCCATTATCAATCATAGCGTTGGGAAGCAAAGCTGGCACAATTACTTTGTGGAGGTTGTTATAATAAACATTATGAGTATCTTTCAAATTTCTTCGTCTCTAAAATTTGTCAATATTCTATATCTCACACATGCACAGTTATACTATTGACGCTAATCTTGTTTATAAGATTGATGCGTGTCGGTCCTGGATAATTACTTTGGAATGGTCGCGCTGGTGGACAATTGACGAGGATACTTGTAAGTTTGTACTGACGTTTTGATTATATGGTCCCAGCGGCTTAGCATAACTTTATTCGGTTTTTAGTTACTTCACTGCTGATAGTTGGATGTCTCGATGGGTCTTATTCTTTGTGGAAAGTAACACTATATTATAAAAGATCAGAGCTATCTGATCAGGAGGAGGATGAGCTTGTAATTAATGCGGAGAAAGGAGCAGTCTTACTTGAAGCAGACAAACGAGAGCCTTGTTTAATAAAATGGTTTAAAGATAAGGTTATTATTTCAAATCGTGTATTTGATTATACGGCTAGAATAATATATTTACCTTATTTTTTCAATTCACAGCGTAATCAACGCGATAAGCTTGCTATGAGTAAAATGTCTACACTATTTATATGGATGCCAACACTTCCTGTTTATGACAACTTCGAATCCATCATGCCAATCACTTTTAATTTCCCTGATACTGTGCTCATTACCGGTAAATAGATGATTTATTTCTCCTCCTATGGTCTCTTCCCGTTAATTGAATATAGCTTATCGCTCGACTGGAAACCTTTTAGGCATAAGCTGGAATAACGATGGAACTCAACTAAGCGCTTTCAGCTTGGAAGGAAAACAGTGGATTCTCGACATTTCAGATTCTGGCATATCGATTAATAAAGCCGCTACAGAGCGCTTGAGGAAAAATGTAGAAGATCAGCTAAAAGACGCTTTTCGGAAGGTAATGGCCGACGAAAAAGATTCCGAAAATGAAAGCGATGACGGTGAAGGCGATGATGATGTTGGTTCTCCACCACCCTTTAATTTTGATGGACTTGACAGTAACTTTGATGAGATGACGAATGAAGATGACGAAGATGCTGCTGAGGAGGAAGATGAAGAAGAAGAAGAAGACAGTGTTAGGCTTAGCACAAGTAAAAACAGCAAATCTAAGAAGAGCAGTGAGAACAACAGGTCAGATTACGAAGAGACTATGGTCGAAGACAGTATTTCAAAAAGTCGTGAAAAAGACAATGCAACAAATAGCGAGAACATGGACATAGATGAAGGAAAGACGTATACGTCAGATTTGTTAATGCAACCACAAATGCTTGGAATAGACGCATCGGCTAATGGAATATTCGTGGCCTTTGTTTTCGCGTACGTTTACTTTTTATGCTGTATGGCTTTTTCGTAATTACAAAGCGTACTTGTTCTGATACATGTTTTTGTCTGTCCTTAGGGTGATATCTGGGTGTGACATGGATTATTTGACGACAAAATCAAACAAATCATATCTGTGTTTTGTCCTGACCGAAAACGATGAACCTGATGTAGGCGTAATAGAAACGTACTCTAACGATCTTGCATTGTCAATCGAGAATAGATATTTGAGTGAGAATTCATACTACTGTTTATCTACTTTATATTCATGTATTATTTTTATTGATGGTTTTTTTTCCCTAGTTCTGGAAGCATCACCCGCTTACCTTCTCTGGGATTTACTCGAGTATGCTGATTTCGAACTGCATTTTGATGAACCCGATAACTTTTTTGAATCTCTGGTGAAAACTTGTGAACGGCAATACACGAAATTTTCTGAAATGTCGCTGATAGACTGGTGGGAGCAAATATCTGAACTCGATATTCTGTACGTCTGCAAGGTGATGCGAGTGTTTACGCGCATAAACAGTAAAGGTGACTGACATTTTCAATTTATCATAGGAATTCAAGTACAGAAGATTTAATTGAATTATGGAGAGATTTCTTTTATGGTGACTGCGCTTTCAATGCGCGACGGCTTATTATATATCTCTACAGTTCAATCAAGGTAATTTTGGTGAATAGACTTTACGTGTTGTAAGTTTTGACTGTCAATATTTACTTTTCTTAAGCACTTAGAACTTAATAGTGAGCTTCTATCCAAATCAGAAGGGATGAAATATGAGCACATATCGCTGATTGAAAAGCAGCAGCTGAACATTATTTTAAAAGTGACTAGCTACGCTCTTAGTGTCGGTTGTATAATAGATGATGGTAAGAATACTTTTTGATTAAACTGGTGGGGAGAATGCCCATTTATTTTGAATAACGAAATAACACTATTTCGATTTAGTTGGAGATCAACGGTTTATATTGAGCGCCTGTGATTACGCACTCTTGCGCCACAAAGATGATAAGTCTTTACTTCAATTAGCCCAATCTGTCTATGAAGCTATGGATAAAACACCGACCGACTTTGGAAGTCTTGAGAAAGAAAGGAGTATAATTTCACAGCTGTTGGTGTCTAATGGATCTATGGATGTTAATATACAAATTCCCGCACGACACGTGTGTCCTATCTGCACAAGTGATATCCTTCAAAATCGCCATTTGATGCATAATGCATGTTCTATCTCAATTTGACTTAATCCTTAATTCCAACTAACGCGTCAAGATGATTTTGTTAGAAATAGGAGCAGGTGGAGTTTGTGAAAAGGGACATTTATGGGGTAAGTCTACCTGCGGTATTAAATACGCTTCAAGCAGGCAATAATCTTAATTAATGTAATTTGTTTACAGGGCTATGTTCGATATCATTTGAAATATTACCCGGGATGCACATACGATCATGCCTTGCTTGTAATCATAAAGCAAGTGAATTACAGGTTGTCGAATCTTCTAGATGGATAAACATCGCTCTCAATGCGTGCGA
Organism: Paraglomus brasilianum; assembly: GCA_910592345.1. NCBI lineage: Eukaryota > Fungi > Glomeromycota > Glomeromycetes > Paraglomerales > Paraglomeraceae > Paraglomus > Paraglomus brasilianum. The sequence continues at coordinate 6,057 of CAJVPI010000617.1, forward strand.
ATTGTGCATTTTCTGTGGAAACGCGTTTGTTTTTAAAGTTTCATGACATGAATTTAAATCGATAAAGGAAATGATTATTCCTTGATTACGGCTTGAATGATAAAATAAATAATGACAATAGTATTATGATAATTTGGATGGTATCTTTAACACAATAGACTCGCGCCCTATTCGTATGTGAGATTCGTAAATGAATTTGTTGCAAAATTCGTTTGTTTTGATAATGACATACAAACTCGAGGGATGACGGGTTGTCCAAAGACACGAAGAGTGATAACGAGGAAGAAACTGTTTCCATAAAGAACTATTAGAATGCTTGATTTTGTGTCCTTTATTAGACTCAACGAAGGTGGACCTCTAAAGTTGCTTTGTATCAGAATGCTTAATTTCTCGTTCATCGATGCAAATAATGTTATTAATAGTACGCTCCTTACAGAAACAGGTACTAAAAACCGTGTCAATAACCAATGTTTTGTCATCAGAATGTGGCTTATATCTTTTTTCCTTTCAACTATAATGGTAAGTTAAAGTGTTCATTGCTCTTGCCAAATAAAGTGGAGTGGAAAGATTTCTTAAATTATTGCCGCATTGTAGTAGAAACAATAATATAAATAGCACGATTACTGAAAATGGTGATGAACCCAAAATCGAATCTTATCGAATAAGTTCTATTGTTGACAAGTATGTATTGAATACAAGAGTGATAATGAATGAAAATGGTGATAATGCTTAATGTAATGACACACCACTGAATGACAACTCATTTGTAGAATGCAAATGACTGTTATGTGACATACAAAATGTTAATATTATGCTGTCATCTCATGGTCATGTCTTTTTTTTTTTGTACACATTCTTCTCTTTCTTGGGCTGCAACTTCTTTCATTGTCTTGCTTCTTTACTTGTAAGGCAGCCAATTGTAACAATAATATTAATGCGGTCCCCGGCGAAAATAATGGCGGTGACAATCGTTTTTATGGTTTTATAAATTCGATTATCCGTTATTATAAATGTATTATTATTTTTTTCTTGTTACTTAATACGTTAAAAATAACATGTCTTTATATTTGCATTTTTAATACTCTCAGTTTGATTTGAATAAACCATAAGCTTATAATAACTGTCTCAAATCTACTAAGATGTTCGCGTTTTTAGACTTGTTAATTAAAATTTAGAAGATCATTAATCGAAAAATATGATTTTGCTTGATATAGTCTGACTTGTTAATGTAAAATAGCTTTTACATTTACTTTTTGTCAACTTACTCGGAATTTTATCTATAAAATTAGATTTAAATTAATATAGATCTAAAAAGAAGCCACCATTAATCTTGATTTTTTGATATTAGTCTTGAACTTCTGTTAAATAAAGTAATGTAAGAACAAAATTGATAAATCGGCCGCCATTATTTTCGCCGGGGATTGTAGTATACTAACATTGTTTTTTTATTTAAGACAGTCAAATACTAATGCAACATTTTTAATTAGTATATTTAGAGGTTATAATGACTGTTTTCCATGTTTAACATCAATGCACCGGATTTATTGTCAAAATTTTTCACTCACGGGTGAGTCTGAGTTATGTATTTATTAAAAAGAATGAAATGTTTCATATAAACATCTGCTGTAAATTGACAATAATAATATTGTTTCGCCGAGATAATAAATAACTCCTTCTTTCCTCCTCTGACTATTTATCACATTAAAGCGTTAACATGACAGACTTCTTTCACTGTAGCAATATCACGTCGACTGACAAAACTACCAATTATACCCGAGATAATAAATAATTCCTCTTCTCTTCCTCTGACTATTATTTTATATAAACATCTGCTGTAAATTGATAATATTAATTCGATATAACTATTGTTTTAATAATTATCCCCAAGATAATAAATAACTCCTCTTCTCCTCCTCGGACTACTTATCACATTAAAGCGTTAACATATTTCATCCGAAAGGAAGATACGTGCGTACACATACTGGCCAAAAGTATTGGTCACTCATTGAAATTTACTAGAGTAAAACATAGTAAACCCCTTTAATTTTGAAAATCTCTATCGTCCATACGTATTATGTAAGTCGCGGTGATTTTTGTACCGTTTTGAAGCTAATTGATTGTATTTTTCGAGAAAAAAAAGTGTGGAACTCAAATTATCTACTGTAATGAAGGAGTAGTCCGATGAAGTGGCGCATTTATCTACACATATAATTTTCATACGGTTTCATATGTGTAACATGAATATGTCGTATGTAAATCCCATCACTATGTAAATCCGTCACTATGTAAATCCCGTCACTATGTAAATCCCGTCACTATGTAAATCCCGTCACTGTGTAAATCCGTCACTATGTAAATCCCGTCACTATGGGGTCCCTAAAAACCGCATTTACATATTAATATGTAAGTCTGGGATTTACAGTGACGGGATTTACATACGACAAATACAACTTGCATAGTACGCATGGACGATAGAGATTTTCAAAATTAAAGGTTTTTACTATGTTTTACTCTAGTAAATTTCAATGATGACCAATACTTTTGGCCAGTATGTGTAGCTCATGGCTATGTCATTCTAATTCTTGAGGATTATTCTGTATCGGTTGTGACAAATTTACATACCACTGACACTTAATATACTTATTGACTAGTGTAGTCGTTCGCCACAATACCCGTTCTTGTCGTTCTCATAACGTTTACGCTTGGCATTGTATGTCAAGTGGTGGGGCGACACAGGCTTCGGATATCCAATCGCCATCCGCTTGGAAGTTATTGAAGATGAATACGATTTTGTGGTGGACATAGATTCGGATATCCATTCGCCACAATACCCGTCGTTCTCGTTACGCTTGCCATTGTTAAAGAGATTATTGAAGGTGAATATCCATTCGCTACAATAAACAGGTTGTCCATTCATAAGTTGCGGTCCGATCGTCTGAATTGTAGTAACCGATAGCCCCCTTCGTTAATCGTGCTTTTGAACAAAGAATGGTGACCCGAAGCTGATAACCACATGTACATGCATATCTTTAGTGGGTGGCTTATCTTCCGGCCAGTAATCGCTTCTGTGGGCAGTTGATTATCATTTCAGAGACAAATGCTCATCATACTTGCACCTTTAGCGTTCAATCGTAGGTGCAACTAATGAAGGAACGCAAAACTCCAAATGCTCATCATACTTATGGGAAATGTAATAAAATCCTGGAACTATGTACTGTGGGTAACACCATAACGGCTAGTGAGATTTTTTAAATACGGTGTTGCCCACAAAGTGTGATAATGTTGTGAGATGGAATACATACTCTGCCAAAAACGAAGATAATAGTTTTTCCGTCGAGTAGGACGGAACCATAGTTGTTATTTTAGCATCAGGTGTTCCGATAGATACTGCAGATCCGTCTTATCCGGAAGTCATGTAATACATTGCTTTATTTTGTGATATATTATTTCTCGTATAAACTCCATTGCCTATGAAGTATTGTAGGATGCCGACATTTATTCCAATATGCGCTCAAGAAGCATGACCAATGAAGATATAAAGCATAATATTGATAACGTAATAGTAAGATTCAACACAAAGATTTAAAGTTTCAAAATCATATGCAGGGTTACCTACTATTTTTATTGCCCCATCACATTCCCGTTACACATAAGACAGAAATGGCTTCTTACTCTAGAAAGGTGAGAATTTCCTTTTTTAAGCAGACCCTTCTTGTGTATCAAAAGTTATTTTTAGGCAACACTTCTCCGAAAAGAGTTTTCAGTTAATATGGAGGCGCTCTCATCATTACTATCACATAATAGTAATGACAAGTTGCATCGAGTGCCGTCTAATTGAATTAATTTGTTGTATTTAACTAATCGACTCGAGTGTGTTTTAACATCATTGTTTTATATATCATCGATATCTTGCAAGTTTTTAGTAATCCAAGACAAATTCAATACTCTTAGATTAAGTAAGCCTGTATCTCTAGAGTTCGCATAAAAAAATCCCTTTTTTATTTGGTACCTGCGTCTCGCTTGTAAGACTCCGAACTGTTTCATATCCTGTACTCACCATATTTTGATGTAAAGTTTTTTTAAAAGATTCAGGTGTCGCTAACATTCCGCTATAAAGCCCATACTTTTTTTAAAGAATCTCATCCGACTCATAATTAAGAACATCGACATTAGCTATTATTACTTTCTATTTCTTTCGTTTTAGAACCTTTTTTTTTTTCAGTTATTGTTTCAGAAATTTTATATCTGCATTTCTTAGAAATCGATCCGGAAAAAAAATCTACTTTTGAATAATAAATGCTTATATGAATTTATTATATATGATGAATGAATTACGAATGGATGAAACGTGCAAAAGAACACAATTAACATTGAGAAATATATAAGCAAGGATTTGAAATAACCAAGCTATAGTATCATTAAAATTTCCCCCAACCAGACGACGCTTTAAAAAAAACAATATCAATATCGGCATTACTCTTTCTACCAAATAAAGCTTTTTCTTTTTTTTTTTTTAAAAAAAAAAGCTCCCTCGAGAGTAAAAGATGAGATGAGATAACACACGCATACAATAAGTACACTATAAAGATTTATGGAAGTAAACTACCAAACACATGCATCGTGACTGTTTCCAATGTAAAGACTCTTTTTCTCAGAAAAATGCTACCTCTTATGCTTCCTTTCTTTTACTAACAAAATGACTAAAGGCGTGCTGCTATGACGAAAAAATTTGATAGTATTTTCTAACAGAAAATTTTTTGCATTAACTATCGATCACTTTGATGTAGGGGGTATTAAAGACATGTTTGCTTTGCTAGGGAAATATTGCAACCTTTTCTTTATTATCAAATTTAAGTTTACAAACTAAATAATAACGGCAGCAAGATTTACAATTTGTTGAAGGGAAAAAGCTAAACGTTGAGTAAATTTTTTAAAACAAGCATTTAAAATAATTGAAAATTTTCTTTCCCAATGTTTAGTAATTTATCAAACCGTTCGAGCATATCAATTAAGTTCAATTGGACAAATAGAAACGCCTTTAACAGATCAAACAAGGATGACACAAAGAAAAAAAATCCGCCAAACACAATCATATATTTGTGCATCGGTCATATATAATAGAAAAACGTGGCAACAACAAAGTCGGTCGAAAATGGAAACCGAACGACACGTTGTCCCTAGTTTTTACTTTGTTTGGTATATACCCCTATTTCGACTTTCGTTAAACAATTACAAATTTTAATAAAATTTTGATACAATAGGGACAATGTATTATCGTTATTATTGTAGACCTTGGCTTTACCGCTTATGCATATATTTGATGATATTTCAGCCGACATCGGATCTTTCGATTAAAAGATCCGATGACATAATAAATGCGTTCTGTATCACCTAAACCTATTTATAGAAAGGTATTGTGCTGTTTACATGGCTAATACAATTCTCCAGCAAAATGGCTCTTTTCTCACTGCAAAGTGATTAAATATTACCTGGTGAGCTATCTCACTTAAACGTACAGACATAGACAGTAGTACTCTCATCACTCAAAGACAGTTTTAATTACACGTTGTCAATCTTATAACGTATTTCTAGAAAGAGCGATATATGGCAAAAAAAAAAAACAATTAAAAATTAAAAACTTTTTTGCATTTATACTCGCTGGTTTTCCAATGCTGATCGTTCGATTATTTTCACAATAAATAATTCTGTATGTCGAAAACTTTAAACTGGGGCCCTACAGCTCAGAGTTGATAAGCGCAATTGTTTACCACTATATATAGTAATTATACATAAGCGAATGGCTGTCCACTTGTTAGTACTTGCTCCCTTGGACTATGCATTTAGTTTTTATTTATTGTTATATTTCATATCCCCTTTTGTTCTCGCTGGCCTGATGTTTGTGATCACGAAACTTTCTCATTCTGTATTAACACAAGGATTAGCTGCAAGACATTGTGGTTTTGTGTTTGGTTTGTTGTTTTGTTTAACAAACCGATCTCAATTGACGGACGGAATTTCCGGTGTTTGTGGGTTGGATAGAATTTGGGATGTGACCAGGTAGCAACCGGAAGTAATTTTTTTTCCGCATTCACATACAAGATTCATCCCTGCATTTACCCCTTTCCGCAAGCTCCAAACATTAGTTAAACTTCATTCTGCAGATTCAGGATCATCTCATAGATGACGTTCGCAGCAGCCCATATTGTTATACACAGAAGTTAAAATTAGTTGGCACTTTAATTGGAGTGTGAAACTATGTACCACAATAAAGTGTCTGATAATGTTCTAACCAAATCAAGTTAGGTTAGTCCGACCGCAGTTGATTGGTGAAGCTGCCCATTAAAAATAGGAAAACGTGCACGCAATGACCCGAACCGTTATTATGATCGATTGGATTCATGCAACACCAAATTGGCAATGGTGTATAATGATGCAAAATAACAATAACGCCTCCAACTCTTCAAGAAAAGTTACATGTGCTGTTAGCATCAATGAACGTATTGAATCAATTACTACTACTAATCAGCAAACTTGATTCGAACCGACAAGAGATTAGCCAAATCAAAAAGAAATTCAATGAGCGATAAATAGCAAACACTTTGATTTACAATTTTGTAAACTATGTTATTAATATAGTATTAGTAATTTGGTTTACTGTCAGTCAAACTGTACGTATATAGGGACATGTAGTGCATATATTTCATGACTTAACAATGACAAAGAAATTACAAAGCATGGGTTTTAACTAAATGAAATAATGCGAGATCTTTTATCTAAATGTCCTAATTATGTTGATGGTCGCAATGCGTTTCGGTAATCTTGCTGTAAACTAATAATTATGCAATGCTACAAGAGCACTTATAAACATGCAAAGCCAATGATTAAATAAAATCTGCTTCGGGATAATTATTGTAATCGTTATCATGAATTTCAAATATTTAGCCAAGAATTATTATTTATTTTGAAAAAAAAAAAGACAAACAAACTTGAATCACACAAAAAGTCCCCTATCACTTTTTATGTTTGATCTAGCAAATTAGAGAAAAGTGACAATTAATACTCGATTTAGAGTAGTTTGGAAAAATTTCCAGTGACAAACTAAAAAAGGAAGTTAATATTCGATCTGTGCTTTGAAGATAAGCAGCCTTCTATTGAACAGTATGACGTACAAACAATAAAGTATAATTATAATTATGAATCAATATCAAGTGATTGTTAATATCTTTGAAACCCTTAGTAATCTCATATGATCTATTTTTCTTTTATAAATAGATTCGTGTGGCTTGGGCAAAAAGTTCATAAAGAGAACAAACAATACACAGTAATAGTACAGTACAGGCAATGACATATTTGGATATTGCGATGTTATATGACATATGTGTTTATCAATCGCTTCACGACAACAATAATGAAGAGCAGCTTGTTGATGACTATATTGTTAATATTAAAGCATGGGAGTGTGATTTGAACACGGGACCCAGTCTTCCAAGACCCCTCGCTTAGCTGTTATAATATCGCCCGAAGACTAAAGCGATGGGTATGATCTGCATCGGCACATGCAATGATGCATTTATATATGGGATGTTTAATATGCGCCAATCCATTTTATAGGATAATGGCCGAATATTCTTCGAAAGGGGTATGCTCGCTAATTATAGATTCTGTTCTAGGCTAAATATTATGATGTTTCGATCACGCTTGGCGATATGAATTCATCCGATTGACACAAAGAACAATATTGTCAAATGAGACATACTGAAGAAAAGAGTAAATTAGTTTTAGAACATGTCGGTATGAGGGGAGCGTATGCCAACGCATCCGATAAGTACAAAATTAATAATTCATATTCCCGAACATAATAAAACTAGACATATAAGGTAACATAAATTTCTGTTTGGCTTTCAATTACATTATACTGTATCATATTGTATCTGTGTATTCCACCAATTTAAAATAGCAAGCACGAAGGCGACACAGGAAACAGTCTAGCAGGTTTAGTAAAGTATGCTATGCCCTTGTTCTTACCATAATTGAAGCCATTCGTGAAAATGCCTCGTCTTGTTGCTATACCATGTTCTACACTTGTTTCAATTGTGCTTGTTCCCCCACTGTTGGTGCATTCCCCCGCTATCTTCAATTTCTTAACATGCACGCAATAGATTGTCTAATCGACAGGCCATAACTTAAATCATAACACACCATTTCAATAGCGTTGTGCAATAGGCTGTAATTTATATTCCAATAAAACAACACACACACACAACGTTTCCTATGTTAGCTTCTAAATTTAAACCAATGGACACAATAGTTTATTGATATCCACAAACTGCTATTACTGTCTATATTTAAAACTATATCGAAATAATTTATATACCACTGATGACCCGAACCCTTCAGTAACACACAGATGAATAAACTACTCCTAAACTCCACATACTACATACATACTACGCTACTTTAGTTTTAGCAACAAACTGACTCTATCCTCCAAGTTTGGGGCTTTCCGCTTTATCATCCCTTTCCACATCGAAGGAACACCATCTATATATATATACATATACATATATATTTTAACATTGCATTGGATGAAATCCCTTCTTGATTTTTTAATCGCGCTGTTGGTTCCCTTCACGACCATCATATCAATTCTCTTTATATCCGCTGCATTCCTTCTATACTGTATAATATTCTTTACTATATCCGCTATATTATTTATACCCCTACAGATTGGAAAGATAATAACAAGGTTGGGTTTTGAAGAACAGCAACCACGACATCGTCACTCGAGAAATAAGAGAGCAGAACAAAGCGAATTTTTACACTCGAGCGAAAGACTTGGCAGAGAAAAATCATCCAAAAGAAGAACCTCAACAGGAGAACAATCAAGAGAACGGCAAAGAGTGCCGTCAAGAGAGTCGTCAAGAGAGCATTCCCAGCAGAATCTCCATCACACACAACTACAACGTATACAGCGTTTACAACAACTACAAACTCAACTGACGCGAGATATCAACCAATTTACCCAAGAACAGGTAGATAGAATACGAACACAACGCCAACAACCCAAGTCTAGAGGACTGTTACAACAACATCTCATACAACAACACCAACAGGCGCAGCGAAGACAGCAGCAATAATCCTTTCCAAAAAATACACCGTGTAATATATTTGACAACAAACTCATATTCACATACTTGACTTGCAACATATCAATAAATCGCAAATTACATCCATCACCCCTCTCATATACATACAATGGCAGCTCCCGAAGAATTGGTCACTTTTTCACGAATTCGACTTGCACAAGCCCTAAAGGAAGATCCAAAGGACCCAGAGCTGGTCCATAAATCCGCATTATTCATACAACTTCGCAACAGACAACCCCAAACATTAACACAATCACAACATAACATACCGCGTCCCCAATTTCTAATTGTACCTCCAACGCTTGGAAACAGCGAGTATACCGTCCCCAGCAACAATATTGTGAACGAAAATAACAATCTGCTAGCTGCGAATAATGGCGGCGCCAATTCAAAATCATATGATCCATTCCGAAAAAGCAGAATATATTCATCTCCATCTCTACCCTCCCTCCCCGTTTCCCGACAAACACCAAATCATTCACCGAGCGGAAGCGTATCTTCAATCTCGTCATCTCCCATCCCCCCTGCTCCGCCTATATCATATCAACCCCAACCACCACCACCAAACAAACAGAACGCGTTAATAGGTACTGTATCCATCCAGACACAAAGGCCGACAACTCTGATGGATGTCAGGAAAAGCATTCTGGACAACAGGCAGATGTCGATAGCATTCTCTTCTGCGAACAGTCATCGAACATCGAGGCTTTTGCATCAGAAAAGTTATTCAGGTAAAAGCGTTTACAAAAAATTTTTTTCTATTATAATGACGTAATTTTTGATATATACAGTTAGTCCATTACCGAGTAAGAATTATTTTTATACTAACTTTCACTCTCCCCAATAGATGTAAAGACTCAACAACAACTACAACAACAACAACTACAACTACAACTACAACAACAACCTCTTTCAAGATCTCCACTCTCTCATGCCAACTCGTCCTCAAGTTCCCTCCCATTATCGCTTGCAAGCACATCAAATCAATCCTCTTCCCGGCCTAATTCGATCTTCGGCCAAAATCGCCCAAACGCGAGTCCAAACTTACCGCGCCCAACATCATCGTACAGTAACATGTCCAGACCACTGTCGGTACACAGTTTGGGCAAAGCGAATTCGAGGCCACCGAGTATTTGGGGATATGTACCACCGGTGGATTCGAGTGAAGAATCGTCGGAAGAATCGTCAGAAGGTGAAGAAGAGAGCGGAGATGAGCAGGAGAGCACTAGCGACGCCAAAAATAACAGCCGTATACGCAACGAGACTACTAACAAGAAGACGATGAAACCCGCTTCTAGGGCATCAAATCTTCCAATGCCACCACCATTGTCACAACCCAAAGGCTACAAACCCCCCTCACCAACCTCTTCACCGACCCGCACTTCGCCGACTCGCACTTCACCGACTCGCACTTCACCTAATCGTACTTCCCCAACCCGAACTTCTCCCACCCGATCATCAACAAGATCACCCGAAAATGGTGAGGATGATGTAAAAGTACATACCCCGACGTCGATGTCGATTTTGGAAAAGGTGGAGGAAGAAAAAAGCGATGAAGAAAGCGATGAAGAAAGCGAGGAGGAAAGTGACGAAGAAGGAAGCGACGAGGAAAGCGAGGAGGAAAGCGAGGAAGACAGTGGGGAGGAAAGTTCAGATAGTGATACTCCATTGGCATTAAGGATGGACGCGCCTCCAAGGTTTTCTATTCTATCGTCATCAGGGAAAAAGTCTCCTAGAGTTGAGGCGTGGGTTAGCGATGGTAAGTTTTACGAATTTAAATCAACGTATCTGGCATTTTTCCTGTACTCACCATTTTGTCATCGATTCACTTTACAGTTTCTCGACAGTCTCTTGTAATCGACTCCCGTACATTTAATCCGAGAAAACAGAGACAGTCACAAGTTATGGGTGACTCAAGACCGAGGAAGACATCACTTACGCCCGATTCGGTATTCGATCCGAGGATGCGTAGACCGAAGTCAGCGTATACTATGGATGAAAGTGATTTCCGTAAGTTATCGTGATTTGGGTGGATTGTACGATACTCTGAAAAATTCAATTGAAAAGAATCGCGGTGTTTAGGATTTGTCTTTCAGTTTCCAACTTATTTACTGACCTCTCACTATAATAATCTAGTCCCACCACAACCCCAATATAGGAAACGCAGTAACAGTGAATTCGCTCCGGGCAGCAGTTCACAATATCGTCCTATCTCTATGTATTCTGCAGCAAGAGCTTCACCACCTCTGTTGCTTTCGACACCAGTTCAACTCCCTAAAGCAGATAATGATGATTGGGCACAGGACACTCTTCTTGCATTATCCACGAAAGTTCCGTCATCTACTTCTCCTATACCACCACCACAGAAACACAGAGTCGTTCGTTCGAGTGCATCGATGACAAACCTTCGTGCGGGCACACCTCCTTTATCACTTCCAGCGCCGCCGAGATCTCCGGGTGAATTTTATATTCATCATTCGCGGAAACAGAACGGAAGCAATTCTTCTTTGAACAAGCTTGTTTTAAATGGAGAAGGCCGAAGAGAAAGAGGTGATAGAGATAGGATGGATAAGAGAGCACGGGAGAGAAGTTATTCAGCCTCATCACAGCAGCCATTACAGCAGCAAGGAAGAAAGCGAGATCATTCCGGGCTAGGATATGGTCCCGTCGGAACGCCGTCACAGGCTATTAACCGAATAAGCATGTATGGTGGCGCTGCACACAGGAGGGTGGCGAGTGATCACATTTCTAAGGGTGATAATATGATGTATTATAGGCAGAGGAAAGATTTACAAACGTAGAGTGAGAGAGGATTGGAGTAATTGAGGAGCTATGCGTGTGAAAGATCTTTTAATGCTTAGAAAAACACAAGTGTGATGAACATTTTTTCGTCATACTGCGAACAATTTGACTTTTTTTTATTTCCGTCCCGTCTTTACTTTGTGTTATCTGGATGATAATATAATGTTTATTTATTGCTGTGTGGACATTGGGTGATTCTGGGAATTCTTTTTTGATAAATAATAATAGTTGGGAAACGAAAAGATTATCATTGATCTAATTGATCTATGATATGTGTAATGCAACCAAAAAAAATGCAGAAATCGTGTAACTAATAAAGGTCGCGCGAATCACCGAAAACACTTGCAACATATGCAAACTGCATCTTAAAGTTTTGACTTGCCAAATTAATATCGAGTTTCTTTTGCATTGTAACTTTTGCCTTTTTATTTTTGATCACATCATGTTTCCATATACGGATACGTTATGCATGAATGAAAGACAAAAATGGCTAAGGGAGATCTTTTCGAGCTATTTATTTGAACCCAGGAAAATACATCAAATCACACCCAATTTGTTTAGACACAAAGACATGCGGAAGTTGGTTACTTCTTTCGTTAGATCACATTCGTAGGCATATCCGGTAATAGTTAATGTGATTTTCCTATGTTTTGGCCGGCTATACCTTTTTTGTCCAAACGCACATTCATGACCATTTTTTTCGGGTGCTCATACTTGTCCCGATCTTGACAAAACTTTAATCTCTGAATAGATTGCCGGATATAAATTCTTAGTAAGGAGTCCACGAGATTACCGTCTTTGACATCTGAAATCAATTATGCAGAGACAGAGAAATTGTGTTTGATTTATATATATATTTATTTATTTATTTACAAATTATCGGAAACACTTTCTAAAAAAAGGTCGATTATAGGTTTCAAAACTTTCCGCGCGCACGTTGTATCAGAGAAAAGGCTTTCTGATTTTTAACTCTTTCAAAAACTTTGACAGTTTTCGAGCAAAGCAGACTATCACACAATATCTATATTAATAAAGCACAATGAAAAATTCAAAGACTGTAGAAGAATGGATTATCACAAAAGACGGTTGTAGCGTGTATACAAAGTCGTGGAAGGTATGCAAGCATGGGGAAAGGAGAGAGTGTATGGATTGGAGAAAAGGATACCGAGACAATTGTACGAGCTAGTAAACTAGATTATATCAAACACACCTCACCCACCGACATACACACCCACCCACACACATACATACACACATGTTTACCTATAATTTAATTATTCTTCAACCCATGATTTCAAGACGGCAGTCCAACCACCGCTGGCAACCATGGTCTTCCTTCACGGCTTTGGCGAACACATTAACCGCTACAATCACATGTTTCCAAGATTCACCCAAGCTAATATTGAAGTTTACGCATACGATCAGAGAGGTTTTGGAAAGACTGGGTTGAAAAATCAGAATTTAGGCATTACGGGAGGATGGAAGGTCATCAAGGAAGATATCACAGATGCCTTGAAGGTTGCAAAACAACCCGGCGTGCCATTGATCTTGTTTGGACATTCGATGGTGGGTAATAATGTGTGATGTGAGAAATTGAGAATGGGAGAGAGAGAATTTAATACACTATACTAACATACATACATACATACATACCAGGGTGGCACTCTCGCACTTCGTTACGCAGTCGAAGGTTCTGAATCTAAAAATATCTCGGCTCTTCTTATTACTTCTCCACTGCTGAGCACAGACAGAGTCAACGATTCAGCAGTAACAATAGGGACTGGACTATCGAAAGTATTGCCGAATTTGCAGTTTAATACCAAGATAGACATCAAATATGTATCACGTGATCCGAATGAATGTCTCAAGTATGCCAACGATCCGTACAATCATCCTTACTGGAGCTTGAAAGGAGGTAAAAAAAAAAAAAAAGAAGAAGCGATCCCTCTTTTCTTTCTTTTAAACATAAAAATAACATACTTGTTGTAACCATCAATCTTATCATCACTAGCAAGCGATGTGTTTCGTGGTGCAAAGTCGGTTTTGAAATCAGGGTACGAGAAAATCACTCACCCTATCTACCTAGCGCATGGCACTGGTGATCAGGTGACATCCTTTGATACATCCAAAGAGTTGTACGAAAGACTACCTTCCACCGATAAGACTTTTAGGGTATGGACAGGACTATTTCATGAGAGTAAGTAGTGTGTTGTATATTCATCGTTGTGTGTATTGTGTGTATGGACAAGGACGCTCTTTGTTGACCTTCGTTGTGCGTGTGTGTGTTTTCTTTTTCTAGTGCATAACGAACTTGAGAAAAATCAAGTGATCCAAGAGTACATTGATTGGGCAGTATCGCGCGCTAACAAACTCAGACGATATCCATTTGATGTCGATGATACTAATACTAATACTGTTGATGATACTAATACTAATATTGTCGATGATGCTAATACTAATACTATCGATGATGCTAATACTAATACTACAACTTTATCAGGTTAAGAAATTGTGCGAAAGAGTTTCATGACTACATAGAACTAGTTTTAACTGCCCAAGTACTGTTTATAATAATTACCTCCCTTAACGAACAGTACAGTTTATTTTTGCAGTAAAGTAGCAAATAATTTAACAATGTTTCGATTGAAGACTAGAAGTAATTCAAGCTTGCATGCGATAATTCGAATGGAGAAAACGTAATTATCTTACTGCTCTTGTATTCGCTATCTAATTAAATTTTGTGCAGAATAAGGAGAACAAAGACTAAATTACAATTGACCGCACAGTTATGTAGAGGATATGATAGCGTTTGATTTGTCTTACGATGCAGGGGAAAAGTTTCAATTGCAAAATCTATTAATCCAAACGACTGTTCAAATATCATAAAAATAATCTTGTATGATTTTTCAATTCACATTAAAGAATGAGACATCAAGACCACTCGATTTATCTTACCATTGCTTGTACAACCCTGTAGTTTCTAATGCTATTGCATATTATCACGTGATATAATATAAACTTGCATATTTTGATTGAATTCTCGGGAATACTGGAATATGCACAACGAACAAAGCAATTATATTCTTTGTTGATTATGATATTAATACTCACCCATTGTCAGATGCTTATGACGTCGATATTCATTTACGGTATGTAAATTTAAGGTTCAAGTGGCTGTGGCTTTTTTTAGCAAATTTCGATTGTGATACAATCATACCTTATTATCAACAATAGCTGCTTATTAGATATTATGAACTTGCATGTTAACATTTCATTTACGTAATAAACTTGTGCAATATTATAATTTCTTTCCAGGGATTAGATTCTTCTTATCTGTTGTGTTTGTATCGTCTATTTTTAGCACCAACAATTCTTTTGATAGCGACAGAAATCGCGCACAAAAACCACACATTTCATTCACAATGGATTGTTGTTTAATTTATTAATCACATGAAAATATATAAGTTATTGAATATACATGGGTTTTATACAGTTCGTTATAATGGAGGGAATAGAGCATATAGAATCAGATAAAATATCGGAATCAGACATGTTTGTAAAACATATGCGCGAAAGTACCGTACATAATTTCACGGGAATGAAACTGTCCCATTGCTCCAGTGCAGTTCAGTTGATCTTTGATAATAATTTGCACATGTTAATATAATTTCTACAAGCAAAAATGGGTTCCTTGACTGTCAAAAAGGAGATAATTACCATTGTTCACCTGCTTATCGTGAACTGCCCCTCCCCACCATGTTATTGAAGAGAGAAAGAGCAGAAAGAGATATTTTCCTGTCGGTTTCGATTCAGCAAGTCCCAAAGACAAGGGCTTTTCGACGTTGAGTTTTCGGAACTTGTTTAATCCGATTTTGTTATCATAAATCAATTTGTTTATAAACAATGTTATTGCGCAAGTCATTTCGAAAATATTTGAATAGATAATCGAAGAACAAAGATGCATATTTATACTGTAACATCAATTTCAGGGGTACTGGTAATATTTGTACAAACAGTAACACAACCTGATTGCATATTTAGTATTCAAACTTACAAGATGCACAATGATGACAAAGCGAATGTAAGCCACAAACTGTTAACCATAAAATAATACAGCAAACTTTTACTACCGAGAAAAGCTTGTTGAGAAAGAAGCAAACAATTGATAAGTTTCAGTTTATCTAACAAAATGTTACACTACAAAGGAGATCGAATGGGGGAACGTGCGAACAATCTCCAGCTCTGCAGTCAAACAAAGCAAACGGCGATTTAACAGTTTCTTTGCTTACTGTTCAATCCACTTGGGCGTCTTACCAATTTAGGATTTTATTTTTGTGCAATTGGTTTAGCTTAGAACAGTTTATTCTGCTTCTTACCCATTTAAGGAATGTTTGATATAGCGATACTTATTTGTCTAATTATGCTTCCCACGAAACCACTGGTTCGCTAATGCAATTAGTAAACGTAGACAAACAGATAAGCAACGCATCGATAGCATAACTCGGCGTTCACATTATTTGATCAACTTCATATTGTTTGAAAGCTATTCCGTACCCCGAGGAGATATTATTGTTTACTCGTGTTGCGAGAAACTTGTCGTACCACAGTGATAGGCAATCACCTAAAATTTGTTTAACTTGCAATGAATGTAATCAATTACGTTTATATCGAATTTTGATCATGATTGAGAAGTGACAGGGTGGGAACATTAATTAAGCCTTCTATCTCTTCTAATTTTCGTATTAATGTAGAAATTTGATGTTCAAGACCAATACGAGTTACTCCTAGTTATTATCATGTGATATATCCTTAAAGAATTACCAGCATCACCTGATGTTACCCAATCTTCAGAACTAGCGGTCAGCTGATGCGGTCTAAACATTAAAGCATGCATTTCATTATTAGTCAATGTATGAATGGCATGAAGATTTGCTACACCGTTTTTACCTTTAATCCTGCTTTCATACCAATCTTTACATCGCTTTCAAGACAATTTCATGAATTCTCACGTATATTATGTCCAGCACCTGGGTCATAATTAGCACGTTCACACCATGGGCGAAAATCTCTAATAAATTCTGGATCTGTTAATCCGCGAAACTTTGGTAGTTCATATCCTGCCATGTTTCGGTTATTATTGTGATTGTACGTGTACATGTAGCGTGTATATGCCCCAGATCTAAAATCCTCTGATTTAAAAATCAATTCGGTCTTCTAATCCTAAATTAGCATCACAAACTAGTTATGTTTTAAATTTCCAACTTTGTATATTTCATATAATTTGCACGCTATTGGCACACTTTTTGCAAAGAGCTTAAGAGCGGAAATTTCAGATAATAATCTGTCTTATTTTTTCACTTTCAAAAAACATTTAATAATTTTCGGCTCTATATTTTCTTTACACCTAGTTCATTGAACTAATGAATCTGCATTAAAATCCTGTCACCTCTCGCAATCACGAATCGCCATCTCTGCACTTTCCATTGATTGTGCTAAATCGTTGCTTAGTCTTACTATCTCAATTTGAGCTTGGTTGTAAGAATTTCTAAACGTCTTAAACTTTCTCCAAATTATCATTCTTTCTCTTGCGGAAAAATATTGTAATTTGTCTCTGATTGTTCGATAGAATTGATTTACAGTAAATCAAATATTCTATCGTCTGTTCTTGGCGTTTGTGGGAGCGGAGTTAAGAATTATATATTTTTTTGTTGTGTTAATTCTTTGATTCTTTTCTTAAGTCTGGAATTTGACTATTCTTGTTATCGATGACTGTCTCGTTTCCATTCTCTTGATCTAAGACTTTAGAGTCCTGCCGAATTAGCTCCTTGCAATTTTCTAACTCTCACATAAGTTACGAATTTTTCCTCTCATGAGTACGATTTATGTCTACCTCGCGATTTAATTTCTTCCGTAATTCTACATTTGTTTGTGCAAGTTACGCAAATGCCGGATAGATAAAAACCTCCTTGCTCCGCGAGTCTACCACATTAGAAACTTTTTCGAATTTATTTCTCTGTGCTCATTCATTGTGCAATGGAATATGTATTTTGATAAATAATAGCAATTATCCTTTTTTTTTCTTCAAAGAGATTGATTATTCAAAAAAAAAAAAGAAGCAAACTTGCTAAATGGCGTGTATTAATAATTCTTATACTGAATTTATTTCAATGTTGATTTGATAAATGAGTAATACTTTATCACACATCTAATAATGACTATGATGTTAGTTTAGTTGTCACGTGCAATGTAACACAATAAGTTGAGAATTATTTGAAAAAAATTTTTTTAATTCAAATTATGTCGGGGTTTATTAATAATCCAGCAATTGACAACTTGGTTCAATCCTCCTTGGAAAGCGAAAATGAATACTTAAGACTGAAATGGATTCCTTACGAGGAAATTACCGACATAAAACCAACTCAAATTGACAACGTCTACAACGCTACTCGCAAATACACAATAACACTGGTATGCCTTGGTAGTAGCGAAGAATGTACACCAACACTTGTGAATGAGTTTGCTAGAATATACTCACTTCCAACACAGGATGACAATGATGTTAATCAGTTCAGAAGATATTCCGTATGGCTTAAGGAACGCAACGACCTCATAATTGGATTTACCAAGGATGGCGATAATTATTACATGGTTGCTAATAAACTCTTTTACCACTGTTATTCCCGATATGGATTCTGCGCTGTATGTGGAATACTCCGATGTAGTCCTGTGTGGTGCATTTGTGGACATAAACAATTATCCGATGGATGGACTAGCAACAATAACCAACTCGATGAGTTGATTAAGAAATCTCAATTACAAACAAACTCACCAAAACATGCCTATTTGGAATGGATTCCATTTGACTGTATTGACGACGATTGGGGAATTAAACACTTGTATGGTCTACCTGCTGTAGCTGTTAAATTGACTCCGCTTGAGATAACAGACGAGACACATGATTTATATTATGCCGAGGTAAACTATTTACTTATGCGT
>CAJVPI010000618.1:0-24980 GCA_910592345.1 Paraglomus brasilianum
GCTGCTTTTTGATACCATTCAACTGCCTTTTGTTCATCTTTTTCTACTCCAGTCCCATTATCATAACACCAGCCAAGATTATATTGTGCTTGATCATATCCTTGTTCAGCTGCTTTTTGATACCATTCAACTGCCTTTTGTTCATCTTTTTCTATTCCAGTTCCATGTCTATAACACCAACCAAGATTATATTGTGCTTGATCATATCCTTGTTCAGCTGCTTTTTGATACCATTCAACTGCCTTTTGTTCATCTTCTTCTATTCCAGTTCCATGTCTATAACACACACCAAGATTCTTTTGTGCTTGAGCATATCCTTGTTCAGCTGCTTTTTGATACCATTCCACTGCTTTTTGTTCATCTTTTTCTACTCCTCTTCCATTATAATAACACACTCCAAGATTATGTTGTGCTTGAGTATATCCTTGTGCAGCTGCTTTTTCATGCTTTTTGAAAAGGATTTCATATTCAATAGAACTCATGTTTGTTATAAACATAACCGTAAATGGAAACACTCCCGTAATCCGTTTTTTGTACGACAATTATTATTTTACGGAACGGATACCAATCCAAATATCATCATCTAACATAAATTTCTTTGCTCTCATTCGGTCATTATTATTATGTTGTCTGGCAGATTGCTATATACGCCTTCTTTCCACCTTTCTCGAAACATAAGATTAATATCGAATTCCACGTCCAATTTTAAACCCAATTTCGCGTTTGCTTCCACTAACACTCAACAATGCCTAGCGCCACTTCCTAGTTTAAGACAGGATTTTGCGCCTGTCAGCAAATCTGTGATGAATTGGATTCCACCTCAGCAAGGACTGAGGCGTTTGCATGAGCGATTTGTAAATATTGGTTTGGTCATCGAAGTTAGAGATGCGAGAATATCCTTTATTTCATTGGCCTGGATTCGGAAGCATGACAAGAATGATTGTGATTACCGATCATACTCGATTGTTTTTTATGCCTTGACAAAGATCCGTTTTAAATCGGATTATGGCGAATCACATACCATTTTCATCAGTAAATACCAAGTTCGATGAAATTGTCAGCGAGAAAGAGAGGATCATTGTTTACAACAAGGCTAATCTAGCTGACGAGAACATGGAGGCGGTAAGGAGGATTTCAAGTTGGTTCATTGTTGTTGAACATCTGTGAACAGCGAATTTTGTTTCTAGAATGTAAGGAAGGTAATAAAGAAAGAATCTGGGCATCCAGTGATATTCACCGATTCTAAAAGGAATAAAGGAATTAAAACAATATTTCGAAAGGCTATCGGTTAAGATTATTTAATATTGGCTAGTAAAATGTTTGTATATTAAACTATGTATTTAATTTTTAACATTTGTTTTTTATAGCTCAAATGTATCAAGGATCGTTGAGAAGAAGATTGATTCGTGCGTTGATAGTTGGGATGCCTCACGTCGGGAAACATTCTTTGATCGCATCCATGCGTAATTATGGAATCAACCATGGTAAGTGACCCACTTTACGCTCCTTGCTGCTTAATATTTGAATGCAAGATTCAATCGTAATTGGTTCCTTAGGTAACGCACCCAATGTCAGGCAGAAGATTAGTGGATCAAACATTCAGGTTTGGCATAATCCTCTCATTTATATTATGCATCCTCCAGGTACGAATGTTCGCACTTTGCTGAATTGCATGTATAGTATTATTCTTTCAAGTATTAATTTTTTTCATTGATTTTATATAGTCAATATCATACCGACCGTAACAAACCCAATAGATGTCCTGAAATTCGCTGTGACGAGTTACGTATGTTTGTTTATTAGCAGAAGGTTTAGCATAATTGGCTAATTTGCCATTGATTCATGAGTGCAGGTGGAATGTGTGATCAAGTAGCAGATCCATTGCTTTTGGCTGATTATATATTGTGGAATTTGAACAGATTTTCCGTATTTAAGTAAGCAGAGTCCATCAATTGTTGATTGATATGCTTGGAAATGTTCACTATTATTTACCAAATTGTTTTATTAACGTCTCGGTAGATATGTCCATCGGTGTAATCTCGCTTCTCCCACAGACAGTATTTCCGAAGTGTTAGAGTCATTATCCTCTACCAAAGTGAGCTCCACTGGTAACAAAGACTTGCAATCAGCGGCCAGGGAGTTTATTAAATGGTTTAGAGAGGGATTATTAGGAAGAGTCACGCTTGATGACGTCTCCAATACACTGGCAGAAAACGACGATGAATCAAAGAATGTCAAAGACGTTGAGGGGACCGTGTTAAGGAAGATGATGTGGGAGAGAAAAAAGAAATTTGCAAAGGATAAGTTGAGACAAAGTATACTCTGACGATAGACTGGGCAAGTGTATTAAACGGTCATGTTAAGCAATATAATGCAATCGGCTAGAGTTGACATAAAGACAATAAGTATGGAGTTTGCTGGATGACATCGTTGCGTTGTCAATCTGCTCGATTCAATTTCCAGTTCTTCCTTTATTCCTCCGCGCTTGAGTAAATTGTAGCTCACTTTGTATTGATATGGATTAGCATCATGTATTTCCCTCGCGGATATAGGCCTTCAGAAATTTGGACCAAATTTCATTTAAATCAAACGTGTCATTCTCATTAGAAACCGAGCAGTGATCTTTATTTTGGGAAGGTCTTTTGATGCCACACCGATTCACAACTTCAATAGTGATTCTGTATTGAAGACAACAAAAAATGCAAACAAGCATATTAATTGATGTATACTAATACCCAGAGTATCCGCGTACTGTCTATAGTCACACCTTTTGGCAGCCCATTTTAGACTGAGGGGATTATAGACAATGGCACGTGATTTATCAGTTTCCCTTAATATTTTAGTGATTGTTGAACGGTCAACGTTGAGGTTAAACGTTTCCATCAATTTTTTTGCGGAACAATTAGGATGATCCCGTTTGTACAGACACAGTGCCTTTTTTGTCTCCAGAGAGATTGCTGTGTGCTTGCTAGCATTTGACAATTTTATTTAAACTTTGTAGAAGCGCGTTTTACAAAATCAAACAAACACGTGATCAGATGTGACTATAGACAGGGTTATCTTGATCCGAGATTTTGGTGATAGGGGCCCTATAAGGAGATTTTATTAGAGATTGTGACTATAGACACACAAATAATCACGCCTCGCCGTAGGAAATTATTTCCATGTATGGATTTGTTGACAATGTGATTATTTCGAAAAAGAGCCTTATGCCAAACAGGAACAGTAACAATGTCAGCGGAAAGTTAAACCCCTCGATTATCCAAACTGAAATTAGTTAAAGAATATTGAACAGAGAATCCGTTGAAGAGTTTGGATTAAAAGTTGGATTTAGCCTCCTTACAACGCGCTTGACCAAGAATTTGCCGGACATGAAAACGAGTAGAATGGAGTATGGGCAATACTCGAAACTATGCTTAATAGCACTTGGTGTCTAAAAATCCCGTTTGATCAGACATAGCCCATTGGCGAAGATGGGAACATCAACCAATCTACGGCCAAAATAGCAAGAGCTGGATCGTTGATTGTTATAGGCAATGGTTAACGCAACGCAGATGCTATACTCGTAAAAACCGCGCTTTTTACGCTTTGCAAGTTATTATTCCTCTCCCCGATTCTCCATGGACATAGTAATCAAATGAGCAAGATATATGTTTTTTTTTGTTCGGTGAGTCATTCTTACAGTACAAAACAAAAAAGAATAATGATTTTCAGATTTATCAGTGTAATCCCTTTTATACGGGTGCTTTAGCGAGTGAAATGAATGTGGGGGAATAGTCGTAAAGTGTTTGTATTATGTAGATACAACAATAGAATTCAGCGTCATCTAGTACCGATAATTCGACCGATGACCCCGGTCGAATTATCGGCAGTCGACGGTAACTGTATTAGTACGATAAGAACGGCAGCATTTCTGTTATAATTAAACTGACATCATTTGTAACCTGCTATATCGGAATACAGCTAATACTTATGTTTGTAGTAAGTTGCCAGTGAATATTCTTGCAAAAACGCTTCCTGAGTAGCGAATGCAATTTTCTTGTAAGACATTCTTCGTACTTGCTAGCATAGTATTTCCTAACAGGCCAAGCTATTTAATGTTATTGATAAGTTTGTCAGTCAAATCAATTCATAATATTGTAATATTTACTACACGCCTGTCAACGTAAACGGCCGATATGAAAAAGTCTTTAACCTAATAACTTCCAAGACATTTCTGTCTCGCCCAGGATGCATAAAGCGAAAAGTATCCGTCTGTAACAGTTCGAGGATACCAATTCTGACGCTAGTGGTAGAGGAAGAACAAGGACCCAAAAAAAGCTCTATCCAGACTTCATAATTACATATTTGAAATTAATAAATGACAACTTGACAATCAATGACTGTTTCCTTCACGTCTTTCGGCTACGAAAGGAACGCCGAAAAGGGCCAAATTGGTAAGAGTTAATATCAAAGTAAATTTCAACAATAAATTTAGTTAATCTTTGATCTTTAAACAATTCAATGGAATCAACGGGTGCATTAAACTGGCTTGCAGTTATCCTCACGATCACTTATTTTTATCATACGTCGAATTCGAACTGGACAAATTTTATTACAAAGTGAAATATAAATAGTAATTGTCGAAACCAATTGACAAGTTTAACGAACGGACTTTTTCTTTTGACAAACCTTCATTGTCTCATATTACTTCCACGGTGTCGATATACTACAAAAGCTGCATCTGCTAACAGAGAAACGGCCCCAATGACCAACAGCGCAATACCACCATCTTTTTGATTCGTGTGCGAATCAACGCACGAAGATTCGCACATAAGCTCTTCTTCGTATGTCATATCAGTAAATTCGAATGTGAGTTCGCAGTCCCTGATACAACGTCTCATTGATGTGTTTGCTAATGCCAACATTATAATTCCAGCCACGATAAGCATAAAGGCAATAAACGCAAAAAACGCTTCCCTGCCGGATCGACGTCCCGTATTATTATCCACGGGAGGATCCACCACGTAAATATTCGTCATGGGAGGAGTGTAGTTCAAGGTGTTAGTAGAATCCTTTACTTCCATCATTGATAAATTATCGGAGAGCTTTTTATGAGTATATCTAATGTCTTTTGTTGAGTACCATCAAACGTTAGAGCTGTGAAGACAAATTCATGATATCACTTGAGTTGGGGTTTCGACTTACATGTTAAAGCAAAACGAAGCTTTGACTGAAAAAGTCATACCAATTTTTATACTTACTTTTAACCCAGTTATAAAAGTGTGAAAAGGTGTTATTCTTTGTTCTCCTGCTTACGGGCTTATGTTTGTGTCGGACAGCTATGCACGTGCACGGAATTTACCTCCGGGGAACAAAATTATCTACCTCCGATCTTTTCAAATAACGGATATTTATTATGACATTGACACGATGTTATTATTACTTGGAAGTAGCGAAGAATGTACACCAACACTCGTGAGTGAATTTGCTAGAATATACTCACTTCCGACATACAAGTACAATCGGTTCAGAAGATACAAAAGGTGGCTCCAATGGCGCAACGGCCTTATAAAGGGTTTTACCAAATAACGATAACTATTACATGGTTGCTGAGAGACGCTTTTACCATTGTTACTCTCGATATGGATTCTGCACTGCATGTGGAATACTCCGATGTAGTCCCGTATGGTGCGTTTGTGGACATAAACAATTATCCAATGGATGGACTAGCAACAATAAGCAACTCGATGAGTTTATTAAGAAATCTCAATTACAAACAAACTCACCAAATCACGCCTATTTGGAATGGATTCCATACGATTGTATTGATGTTAAGACATACGGCGTATACTTGTATGGTCTACCTACTTATACAGATATTAAATTGATTCCACTTGAGATAGCAGACGAGACACATTATTTATATTATGCCGAGGTAAACTATTTACTTATACGTCATGTTTATTGAATAGTTTAAATAATTATTGACTTATTATTATGTATCCACTAGTTATGTGATAAGCATCCAGATATTCTTACCACGGACGTTTGGGCTACCATCGGATTCACATATGCTGAGGTATTGTCTAATAAAATATGAGAATGGATTATGTCTGGCATGTACACGTCAATTAGAACCTAAGATAAATGTATTCTGTTTCAAATGTAAAGCACCACGACTTGTCAATTGGACTACTGGCAACAAGTCATTAGATTCATTTATTATGGAGTCGTGGAGTAATGTGAAGAATAAGCATGATGTGTATATACAATGGATTGAATACTCTCTACTGACAAACGTACGAGAGATGACATCATTACGCCATGGATGCACACATGTAGCAGACTGGTTAGAGCAGACAGCGACGAGAGTGATACTCAAACGGATAGTTGACGAACAAATCGATCAGTTATTCGATTTTCATCAGGTAATTATCTTATGCGTGAACTATGCAAATAGTATTATTAACGTGTGTATCAAGTAGATTATTGTTGTAATGACTGCATTTGTTTACTCAAATAGTTTATTCAGGAATACCCAGAGATATTAACCCCAGATAATATTTGGATAATTGGGATCACTCAGAAGCCATCTACTCGGGAATATTATTTAGTTTTCTACCATGAAATATGTCAGATATTGGACAGGTTTATACGAAATAATGAACGTGTTGAGTGCATGCAGTATAGCAACTTTGATGAACTCAAAGAGATCGGATCTGGTGGTTATGGAACAGTTTATACTGCCGAATATAAAGAAGAAGGGAATATGCTACAAACTGTTGTACTCAAACAGTTTAAGAGTTTGGATGAAACGCCGGAATTATTTATTTCCGAGGTAAGCAAATTGGTAGCATTAATTAAAGTATATTTAATCTGACTCTATGTTTATTTCATTTAATAGTTCAGAAATCATGCCAAGTGTTCAGAATATAAATTTCTCAAAATGTATGGAGTGACACAAGACACAGAAACAAAAGACTACATGATTGTTATGCAATATGCTAACAATGGTAGTCTTTTGTCTTATTTGGATCAAAATATTAACAAACTGACGTGGAAGATGAAATTACGGTATTTGAGCAGTATTGCAAATTATCTGTATAATATTCATCAAGTGGGGTTAGTGCATTGTGATATTCATGGCGGAAACATAGTTTTACATAATACAGAATCATTCATATGCGATCTTGGTCAGTGAATTCGCGCAAGTCCAATTCTACTATTCAAGGGGTTTTACCCTTTATTGCACCAGAAGTTTTCCATACCTGCAAATTTACTCAGAAATCAGATGTGTATTCTTTTGGGATCATTATGTATTTGATTGCTACTGGTGAACCGCCTTTTAGAGATAGGCAGTTTGATAGAGATTTATTATGCAACATTTTGGGCGGACTACGACCAACAATGCCAGATTCAGCACCAGAAGAATACAAGAAACTTGCCGAGTGATGTTGTGATGCGGATCCTGATAAGCGTCCAGATGCATGGATACTTTGGTGTGAGCTTGATAAAGAGGTGAAAACCGACAATTCTGATGACAACGCATGGAATTCCGTTTATTATAATGATGATGTAAAACCCTTATCACGTCTCGAAAAGGAGGGTAAATACTCTAGTAAACTCTTACCTACTGGAGATTTACCCAAACCGAGAAACAGTTACGATCTGGATTCAGCTGCAGGTATGACTACAGAATTGGTTACGTGTTAAAGTCAATTTACAATATTGATCTCATCCATTGTTTTATAATTTAGTGACTCAAAATTTTGAATAAAACAGTCTCGCACGAGTTTTATTCAAGGGTTACTGTCTTCCAATTGAATATGACGGATATGTATATGAGTTTGCTATATTCCTTCATTTACGTCAGTCATAATGCGACATACGCCTGTCAAGGAAATTATGTTAAGCGAGCGAAACTTCGGTATAATTTACCTATGTTTATGGACAGTTTAAGCAAGGACGTTTCGCAACGGAAATTGTGTACGCAAATTCTTGTCTATTGGTATAGAAATATCAAAAAACCTTCAGAGTTATTTCGACTGAAAGTAAGCACCAACTCTGAAGTACAATATCGAAATCCACCACCAAGACAGAATTCCAAATTGACATACAACAATTTCACTAAATTGATTAGCATTTTTATCAGAAATAGGATTTCATTCTTCGACTATAAACTGCCCTAATACTAATGTTTGAGCATACTTTTCTTTGGCCAATTGCCATAAATTTTCTAGACTATTGACAGGCCACTAATGGTCTTGCAATGTGTATTCAAATTTTATCGAGATATTTTGTAATCGAATCTGATAGCAAAACTTGTTTGACGTAAGCGTTGTATAAAATATACGCATTTGAAGAGCTTTTTTTTTATTCGTGACATGCTGTATCTCCATTCACGAAATAAACATTCGTTCGACAATCACACGAAGACACTCCGTTTACCCCAATATTATCAGTTAATGTTCTATTTATGTGTAACAGTTGTCAGACTTTGATATTTGTATTTTGGGAAAGCCTTTATTTCCATTTTTAGCAGAACAATGAATACACAGGCAAACTCGATAAGTCGGTCTCTCGATGATTCAATTTTGGCCTAAGAAGGCCAAAACTTCCCAAGCCCTTTTCTCAGTTTTAATATTTAAAATCTCTCGATAAGTCGGTCCATCATGCATGACCGACTTATCGAGTTTGCCTGTGTATATTGTTGTATATAGTGCGTTCTCCCCCTGCCATATTTAGTAGTATGTAGTTTGCCAAATCTGGCAATAGATTGGGGAGGTAATTTAGGTCACCCTCACTAGCTTATCGCCCCTAACAGATTTGGAATTGGAAATGTTTGGGATGATGGTGCTCATTAGCTATTGCCAAATAAAGCATTAGTTAGGGTAAACAGCAGCAACGTGAATCACTAGAAAGAAGTGTATTTGACGCGTTGCCAACTGACGATTAAAAAAGTAAATATGTTCGAATTCTCATGAATAGAACAAAATTTTGGCGTAAAAATTCGGTATGTTTGGCTAGCAAACGCATATTCTGTATTCCGTTAGAATATTTTACTAAAAACTATCCCCTCGCCGTTTCTTCAGACGCCTTGTTCATTTCAAACCCTGGTCACTACGTGGACATTGGCAAACGAATAAATATGCAATTTGGTAAAAGTTCTATACCGAAAGTTTCAATGACTCGTGTCAATATAGGTTGAATAAATAAAACTCCAATGAGTTCTACCTGCAAAATAAAGTTGATGTCATGATGCACATTTATGATGACGTGATTTGTGGTAGTATAGCAATCTTGTGGGTTTGATTTCTTTTTATTGTGGATTTTAAACCACAATGACAAGTAATTGTGCTAGAGACTTGCTTTACAAAGATAGATTCTAATTGAGTACTGGGAAGTTTTTTAGGTTGTCTTCCTTGGAAAAGGCTGTGACCCCTCACTCTTTCTTTGTATTTTTTTTTGGATTTGTAGTTAGAATTGGTTATAAAAACGACCCCTGTCATATTCAAAATGAGTTTCTAACTCTTAATATTATAATTACTGATGAAATGAAATCCAACCATCCTAATCCCTAATACTAATTTCTTTATTCAATAAATTTGGAAAGTGATGTCAGATTATTATTATTATGTTAGTCTCATGCAGACAACATAGGCCTATTTTATTATTATTATATATTATGATATATTTATATTGTATTTTACATCCTATGTTTTAATTTTAAAACATACATTGTAGATTGTGTCATGAGCACCAATATACAATATACACTGATTTTAATAATAAAACTGACCCATAATATTAAAGAAATTACTAGTTTGTTGTTGAAAATGACCAATAAGCAGCTAAGTTTACTACCCAAGTTTTCTGTATTAATTAATTTGTCGTTACTGTTAGACTTTGGAACTGCATGAGGGATTTGTCCAAAAACCCTTATTTTGGCATTTTATTTATAGTAATCTTGGGCACGGTATTAACGGCCAACAAACACACCGGCATTCTTCTATATTGCATACAACATGAAAAGCATTAATATTAGGATTACCACAAAATTGTCCGCGTCGTTACAATAATGACACTTTTCTTGTATAATAGGAACGTAACATTTTATTAATAATTGAAATGAAGATTTAGTTTGGTACAATAAAGCCACTCACGACATTTATATCAGACAGTTGAGATGGTAAATCTCTAGTACATGAATCAAACGGAGTATGTGGAGCAAGTTGCCTTTCTGTATTATTTCATTAATTCAACTACAACTAAACCCTTACAACAACCTTTATGTACTCCACAGTCTATTACCTTTGTTACAAGAATTGACAAGTAATCAATACAAAACCATCAGTAACGGCTGAACCATTTAACAATAGATAGTTACCAGAAAGAGTGGTTAATTGATACATAACATGCCGTTGCGAATTGAGTACATCGTTGTTTATTTATTTTCAGAAAATTTCAGATCCTTATACTCTCCTTCTTTAAATTGTTTAGACCACTGTTGCCAAATAAAAGTAAATTTCATCGTTAGAAGATCATCATTAAAGTCGCTGGATCTTTGATTCATTACAATGGCCTTGTTTCTTACCAACATTGATGGAATCCATCTGTTTGGAGGACTATGTCTCCACTGTTGAACATAAAAGTATAAACAAGATTAGGAAAGTGAAAAAATTTCAACAACAATAGTCCTAAATGACATCTTTCATGTTTGTATCAATTACACATCGATTGATTAACAATTAAAAGCATCATCAGTGAACAACACAACACAACACAGCACAACCCATTATATGGTACCCAAGCTAGGGCTCAATGCTTATTCCCGTTTACTTTTGTTCGATGACTCTGATCAGAACTTACCTCTCTGTCAGCTGATATTTTCCATGTTACTGCAACAAAAACAGCCAATCCACCCGTAATAATCAGAGTATTACTCTTCCATTTATATGGGCTCGGCCACCAACCACCCGCTACGAGAGTTTATAAGTATAAAATAGTAAGTAAAGAAATAAGTCAAAAGTAATGAATAAAATTAGAATAACAGGCGAATGAGATGTAGGCTATTAGATACTGGGGGGTGTATGTTATAAATCAGCCCATCAGAGTTTGTAAAAAGTTAATTCTCCATCTGCCCATAACCTCAACCCCCCAAACTGATTTTCTTTACAAATATGACAATCAATGTTCATCTTTGTTGCCTACCCGGAGACCTGTTAAATGAGTACAAATCAGTTACTATTGCAGCTTTTCAATAGATACGAAACCACTTACCCTTGCTACATACCAAACGTCCTTAGGATATGGGTACTTTCTTGTTCCACCCTATTAAACAACACCATAGTCGACTTAGTCACAGAAGCAATGTATTGCGATTGATCTGTTATATGAATGATTACTCTACCATTGTTGACTATCGGTAAAGGAGAGCACGAAATGTGTAAACGGATATCGCTAAAAAAAGGACGAATTATATGTCACGTGATTTAGCAGGACAAATTTTATGAAACGCCAGTCTATGCTTAGAACATGGTCACTCCGACACCAGATCTGTAAAACATTCCAGCACAATCGTCGACGGCAACCACCTCAATACACAAAACATAATTAAGGAAACAGAAATCTCCATATATGGCTTGCATTAAATCCAGTTATTCAACGCATTCGGAGTAGCCATTTCTTTTCGTCGAATGCTGTGACATCAATTTTGCAAGGAACTCTAGAAACAAACCATACGACTCACTTGGCCACATGTTATAATACTCTTGAACACATTAAACGAAAGAATTACTAGTTGAAGTGGAAACGTTAGAAGCCGGTAATCTAGCCTCTTCCCCACGTCTTTAATTCCGTTTTCTCCGCTCAATGTATCATGCATACCAGGTTTTCCTGATGAAGACTTGTATGCTCACGTCAAAGAATGATTCTAATAAAAACGTCAACATACCTAATAATAATACACAACGAGTATTACGGAAGGATAATAGCAATCGTACTGCTGAGAAACCAGAGGTGTTCCTGCCTACTGTAAATAGCAATGAATCGTCAAGTACCCAGCTTGTTATATCTGAAGTGACTGTATATTTCGACAATTGGCCTTCTTATTACTATTATTATTACGCTTCTTCAAACGACACCGTTTCCCTGAATTATGCTTTGGATATTTTCACACGTGATCAATATACACCCCTTTATAAATACATGTGGGTTTAATACAAGTACTTTTCCCTTTCAGAGAAAGCAACAACGATAGAAAGGCAAGTTGTTCGTGTGGAACTGTCGTTTTTCGACTGTCATACTTTATACTTCGTATGCCCTTTTGCTAATCGAGACAATATTATTATAACTACAGTATTGATTTCTCGAAAAGCGCTGCATTTCGCGCGTAGTTCGCTCAGAGAATGCCTCCATCAAAAAAAAGCCGTCGTAAACGTTGCCCTAAAGAGATAGACACATCCACGAATTTGGCAGCTCTATCCATTCCCCCTGAAATATTTGTCAAGATATGTGAACACCTCCGACCCATCGACCTATATTCACTCAGTCGTGTGTGCCGGCGCTACAACAAATTTCTCTGTACTAAAGAGTCTATGATGACGCAGGACATGTGGAAATTGTCAAGAATTTCTTTTATGCCTACATTATTAGCACCTCCTGATGGAATGGACGAATACACTTACGTTAAAATGACATTGGTGGAAATAGGATGCCAGTTTTGTAGTCGAAAAGTAGTGCCAACTGTTCATTGGGTGTTTAGAGTGAGATGTTGCCAGAAGTGTTTGGTAAAGAAGACTTTAAGGTAAGATGATGACATTTCAGATGTTATGGGTTTTGAAGTTATCATCATATCAGATGGTAACCTCTAACGTAACGAAACCACACCAAATCAAGTTGACACCTTTTGCATATTATTCCTCTATCCTTAGATCAGACCTGCCACACGGCTCTTCATCCATT
The DNA here is from genome assembly GCA_910592345.1 of Paraglomus brasilianum. Lineage (NCBI taxonomy): Eukaryota > Fungi > Glomeromycota > Glomeromycetes > Paraglomerales > Paraglomeraceae > Paraglomus > Paraglomus brasilianum. Next base: position 12,946 of record CAJVPI010000618.1, read on the forward strand.
TCTCAATATCCAAAGAAATTTATTTCGTGCCTTCCCTCAAAAACAATAAACAATATTGCCTACTATTGGCGTGACGAGGTCGAATCAGCCTTTAAAGAATACGAGAAATTAAAACTCGAAGAAGATGTCAACAAATGGTGCGAGGATCGAGAACGAAGAACCTTACGGATCATTGACGACGGATACCGACGTGAACTTGAAGAACGGAACAGACGAAAGAACCTTATTAGTCGAAATAAAAATAATCTACTGAACTTTGTCCACGAACTGGAGAATTCTTCATACCAAAACCATAAAGACTTCAAGACATGTCCATCGTATGCAAGAGCAATGAACTCTCTAGATCAAGAATGGGGGCAGAAAGAATTTGCAGAATTTGAAACGACGTTGAAGACAGAATGTGCTGAACTTTTGCGTGCGAGGAAGTGCATGAGAAGACAGATGGAAATAACGTTTATGATTTCTCAACTAAGGAAAGCTCTACTACAGACATGGGAATTTGAGCGCGCTAAATATCAGCCACTTTGTCCATCACAGTGTCCAGCTGAGCCGTCACAACTCGCACACAAAGAACCGGCCCTAGAGACTATGAAACTTTTGCCAGATGCTGAGAGAGAACGTCTAACCGAAATGGCCAAGGATATTATTATGCGAGTTACCGGACAACCTGTCAATCTCCTTGAAGCAGATGATACAAACTTTGCTCAAATATTAGTTTTAGCAGAACAACGCGCGCGTTGCTGCAACTCGTATAAAAAACCTCCATATCATAACAACGACCCAAGCATATCGTGGAATGAGGATTTCCTCGTCAAACATCTCATACCGCGTATATGTAAAGAGGCGTTAACCGTCAAGCCATGCTTTACTTTTCAAGAAGTTTTCGCACGAGGCGAATGTCCCAGCACGATATTCAGATGTCGATTGTGTAGCAATAGAAAGTTCACGAGCGGAGGTGTTATAAATCATTTGCGGCGCTTTAAACATCGAGTGCTAGGAGTCGCTGGCGACGAAACTATTGAAGCTATGTTAATGCATAATGTCACGATCTCTGGTCACGGTCCTGATCATTCTTCAATACCCGATATCAAGCTCCTCACTGATGTTGTGATCAAAGTTGATATGTTTGGATGCGATAAACGTAAGTGCATGATGCATGGCTTTTTTGCTTGAGTAAGACTGCTTTGTATGGCTTTCGTGATCTTTATTTGGGGCTTGCTTTTGTGTTGCGATGACCGATGTTCATAAGCGAGCACCGCACATCACAAGTTTATGTAATAGTTTTATGCAAGCTTGAGCATATTTATAACGATTTTGATCAAGTTCTATGTGTTAATAGTAGATCGGCCACCACGATACCAAGTGGTTGGTCGAATAGTTGATGTAGGAGGGGCGGTGGAGAAATTCAAGGTTGGGGATCGGGTATGCTTTAATCCGGCGCTAAACTCGGTAAGGTGACTGCATAGTAATAGATACCATTGTTATTCATTGTGCTCAAGTAGTAATATGAATATTAGCACACTAATAGTGTTTCACAATTTATTGCCACAACCTAGAACGACTTCTGCAGAATCCCGGTAGAATACATTCGTATTTCGTATCCCTCATGGGCACTCACCAAGTTGCCACACGAAATTTCTGATAAAGAGGCGATTCTTCTTTCCGAACCACTCACAATTGGCTACAACTGGGTGAAGCAAGGACTAGAGTATTTACATATGGACTGTGATGATGCCATTGTTGTAGTTCTGGGATGCAATGCATGCGGACTATCCGCTGTATTATCTGCATTGTATTTAGGAGTGAAACGAGTCATTGCGGTTGACTCGGATCCTCTAAAATTAGAGATAGTGAGAACATTTGGGGAGGTAAAATGTGTCCAGAATGAATCGTATCAGATTGGTGACTTGATTAAAAAAGCTCACATTATGATCGTAAGTATGGATGTGGTATGGATGTGATGTGTTGGGCGATTTGCTTTCGTACGATAAAAGACATGATACTGACCTGGCGCCGTTGAATTAATATTGTGATACAAACACCGATATAGAATGCTAGGTGTGAGCTTTCGCCTCGAGTGGTCTGTTACACTCCGAGGCCTTTTGTGTCACAGAAAATTGCATTATCACCCATTCATCCAACTGAAATTACAGACGTTATGGAGATGATAAAGTCAAAAAAGTATGATTTCGAGGTGATTATTACTCGTACATTGCCTGTGCATGAGGTAGCGATGTATTATAAAATGCAGGCTTGTAAGGAGTATAGCGTTCCAGTGTTAATAATGGGTTAGACTGTAAATAAATGAAAGAAATAGGAATAGACATCATTATACCTGTGCAATATGTAGATACGAGACAATTGGATTACCTAATGACGTAATTAGTATTCTGTAAATAATAAAGTTTCACTACTGATAAGTTCTCCCCCTGTTAAGGAGCCCCAAATCTTGCAGGATGTGTTGGGTCTTTCATTCTTACGTTGATGGATATGATTGAGTCATCATTGTTGGGAGATTGTTACCAGATGACTTGTTCCCTTGCATCAAAATGCATCAAAGCGATTGTTTTTTAGGTTAGCAGATATTGTTCGCACGCCACATATCCCGCCCACTCAACATTATTTAGTTGCTGAAACGTCGTAAACAATGAATGCTTCACAGCGGTCAAAAGTATTCGTAAAGATAACAAATTGGGTCACGATAATAGGTAAAGTGATTGACGCATTGCTTGTGCATTCAGCGTAAAGGCAGAAGGACATTGTGCGTCATTTATATGTGGAACACTTGACAACATAAATACTCTAGTATACCGCCCTCAAATCCAAATGCAGTTTATCTTTCCTTTTATTCCGGATGAAGCCTTAGTCACCCATTATTCATTGACTATCTAGCATAAATAACTTTCAAAAAAAAAAAAGAAAGAAAAGAAAGAGAAAAAGAAAATAAATACCAATATTATCTCATCCAATTACGATATGTATTAAAAAATTATACAAAGTAAATAAAATATAATAAAGAAATTAAGAAACTATAATTTGACACACATATTATATAAAATACTCACTCAGCCAAGCTGTCAACTTTTCCCCCAACAATCCGAGAATCATCATCAGCTGGACTCACATGATCCTCTTGACACTTTAACAATATCAAAAAACCGCCAGCATCAATAGAGCCAATTGCAGATTTTAATATTATCGCAAAAAAAATAATATCAAAAAGCAGACAACACTCGACAATAATAACCTGTTGCTGCTGCTCCTCCTCCTACCACCACCACTACCACCACCACCACTCCTCGCCCTTTGGCTACCCTAAAAACGACAACCACTTTGACAACCCTACATATGGTATCAGCAACCAACTCGCCTGTACTCTATCACTCACCCAACAACCGTCCTCTTCACTCGCCAAACAGCCTCAACAATAATCAACCGCTCATACCATATCGTTCGCTGGTCTCAGCAGCAACACTTCCCTCAGAACTCATTATCTACATTTTCAAATTCATAACCTCCCCCGCTGACCTCAAATCGTGTATTTTCGTGTGCAAGTCATGGTGCCATTGTGGAGTAGAACTCCTCTGGCACAAACCGATATTCACCGGAAATGGTTCCCTCATCAAACTTCTCTACACTCTTTCTCGTCCTAACCAAACCTTTCAATACTCTCTCCTCATACGACGACTAAATTTTTCCTTTCTTGGTGAAAACATATCCGATCAGATTCTCCAACGATTGAGTTCGTGCGAGCGATTAGAGAGATTGACGTTGTGTGGTTGCAAAAAGTTGACGGATAATGCATTAGAGAACTTGCTAAAGAGGGCTAGGAATCTGGTTGCGTTGGATGTTGCTGATATCGAAGGGTTGACTGATAATGTTGCCGAATTGGTGGGTGAGCATTGTAGGCGGATGCAAGGGTTGAATATGAGTTTGTGTAAGAGAATTACTGATAAAGGAGTTAGGGCTGTAGCGTCGAATTGCAGGAACTTGAGAAGGGTGAGTTGATGGCGAGTGAGAGAGAGAAGGGAGAGGAGGGGAGGGGAGGGGAGGGGAGGGGAATGGAATGGAATGTAGTGAGAATTTGAAGAGAAGGAATGCGTCGAGTGAACACAGAGTTACATGATTTCTAGGGCAGTAATTGTCTCAATCCTGATACAAGTTGGTCAAACTCTTAGACTATTTTATTCATTCAGGCCCTTTTTTTCTTCTTCTAGATTAAACTCAACAGCTGTATTCATGTGACCGACGAATCCATCATTGTTCTTGCCGAGAACTGTCCATACTTGCTAGAATTAGATCTAACTGAATGTAATCAAATTACCGATAAATCTATTCAACTTGTCCTCGAGAACTGCAGTCAGCTGAGAGAATTACGGCTGGGAGGCTGTGTAAAATTAACGGACGAAGCATTCACCGAGACAATGCCTAGTTGTTTCGACCAACTCCGTATTTTGGACCTTACCAACTGCAATCTTCTCACAGATGTATCAATCCAGGCGATAACATCTAGCGCGTCAAAGCTGCGTGTTCTCATACTGGCAAAATGTAGTCTTATTACTGATAAGGGTGTTTATTCTATTGCTAATATTGGGAAATATTTACACTACCTTCACCTCGGCCATTGCTCGAGAATCACCGATTACTCAATCACTCATCTAACAAGGCATTGCACTCGGTTAAGGTATCTTGACTTGGCAAGATGCACTCAGCTAACTGATGTATCTGTATTCGACATGGCTCACCTCCCAGAAATACGCCGTATTGGGCTAGTAAAATGCGGTAATATTACCGATCAAGCAATATACGCACTGATAGATAGTCGAGTGGTGGATCGTAGACTGGAACGAGTTCATTTATCGTATTGCATTAACATCTCGATTGGTGCAGTGTTGGAATTGATCAACGCATGTCCTCGGCTGATTCACTTATCCTTGACTGGGGTGCCAGCATTCCAGCGTCCTGATTTACAACAATTCGGTCGTCCTCCGCCGAAAGATTATTCCCAGCATCAGAGGCAAATGTTTTGTGTGTTTAGTGGAAAGGGTGTCAGAGAGTTACGACACCATTTGAACGGTTTGGATAATACAATGGGAAACAGATACAGCTCTCGAATGGGCGTGAACGCTATCGGCGCAGATGGAAGGAGTGCCAGTATCGATAACGATAACAACGAGAACGATAATATTAACGATGGTGATAATGATGTTAGTAACGTTAATATCAATAACAGTAACATTACCAACGACAATAACATTAACATTAACAATAATATTGACAACAATAACAATAACAATAACAATCATGGTTATGGAATAGGAAATTTTGATATTGATATCGAGGGAACCGGATATGATATATCGGAAGGAGATAATGACGGTGATATTGGTGAAGTGGATGGGTATGGAGAGCAAAACTAGAGAGAAACTTTCTCACAGTTGATTCGATGTTGGGTTAAAATGGTGAGTTTCATTGTGAAAGGGGATTGTCCGAATATCATATTTTTCATCGTATATATATATATAGTTTATTTGACATATAATTGTTATTTTCTAAGAATATCGAGGAAACCCAAGTGTGAAAAATACAAATTATAGACAAAACTGAAATGGGAGTTAAAATCTATTGGATGAATATGTTGTGGGAGTATCTTTTGTAAATGTCGACTAGAGTGCGGTGTACAAGTCATAATAGTATGTCTGGTGTAATAGTAACAGGTAACTTGTAACTATGCTGTCGTAACGGTTTGCGCGAATGGACAAGTTTTTCTTGATATGTAAGATTTGCATTCTTGTAATTAATCGATCGGCGACTCTGACAAAAGTTTTACCAAGAGAAGAAAGATAGTAACTAATCAATTCAGCATTATCCATCGTTCATAATTAGAAACTAATAGACAAGCATCCTTAGTAATTCTCAGTACAAAGGAAAGCCATAAAAGCCACGCTCACGTGCTAATTGACAATTTTAACTGCTTTGTTATTAAAAGATCGATAATCTAATATTATTGAGACTTTAATTGTGAGTACACATATGATACAATCACTAAAGGAAAAAAAACAAAACAATGACCTTCTGGTATCGATTCTAATAAAGTTAAGACATAAAACTCTTTCCTTTGTTTTACCTACTTAAAATTATAGCTAGCTTTTTACAGCCTATCCACATTATCGCATTTATTGTCCACCACTTCCCTTTGGATTTTTCGAATTCTGATTCCATGATAATTTTTTATGGTCACCAAGTTGTCTAGCAAAACAAAAAGTATGAGGAAATTAACATCCAGTAACACATATGCATGATTAGATAAGCATCCGTCATCATTCTGCATTCTGCTTACCTTGGTTTGAGCAAATGTTTCGCTGTAAATACGCTTCCAAGAATCACACACAAAACACCGACTGCGACATACGCAATGCCCAAGAACGGATTCTTCCCTCCCAAAAATGACACCGTAGAAAATACAATCGATTTTCTACCGCCGTAGACGGTAACAGGGAATACTATCAAAAAAAAGCAATGAATATATATAAATAAGTGTTTGATATTAAAATAAAAGTTGTTATTCTCCATTACTTACGTGAGTCAACATCGATCTGGTATGTTCCTACTTCAAAAGCCTCGCCTGTTTTTGCATATAATTTTCTGAAATCAGGCAACCCAGCTGTACGCATCCACACTTGGAATGGCTCATCAGTAATGTTAGCGATATTGGTCTCATTATATCCATTGGGGAATCTTAGTACCCAATTTGGTGGAGGAACTATATCAGTTACGTTGTATTTTGTTTGGCCATACTTTTGATGGTCTGATGGCCATGCTGTTCCAGCTGTAGTGAATTTAACCTCTGTAGTGTTTGAACCGTCTGCGCTGTGAAGTATAGGGTCGTATATTGTGTCTATAATGTGATTGGTAGTTATAGATAGAGTGCAAGTTAATAACTAACGTACGCGTTCGTCCTGTAGAAATTAATTCATAAATTGACATGCATCTCATACCGTTGAATATAGAATTCGCAATCAATCCACAAGGATAGATAGCCTTTCCATTTAACGACGCTAATGGTTTACAATTTCCAGCGTCCAACGTTGCCACTGGCACTGCCTCACCTTGGAGCTGCTTGGCATCAAAACTCTTTACATACCGACGATGGTTTTGATAAAAGTTGGTCAATCGATAATACATATAGATGGGACCTTTCAGCCTTGCTGGAATACTATACATAATCGTACACCTTTTCGCTTGAAAACCGTATTCGGTTTGGGCATCTACAGCACGCCATTGCGGACTATTTGAGCCTCCATTGCTACTGGCAAACGAGATTTTAACAAGGTCGGAGGGCATTGGGCCAAAATCTGCTGGTGCTTGGCTGTCACAATTTGTATAATCGATTTCGATTTCGGAGACCTATTGTAATAGAAAGAGTAAATGTATCAGTTCGATGTATTCTGTAATGAGTAAGTTATGGTTGAATCAACTGACGACTTTTCATCCAGTTGATATGATATGATAAAACGCAAAACAGAATTGTCCGAGATATATTACGCATTACTGGCATGTCGATGAACAGATTGTCCTTTGACAAGAGACAACTAACTCATTATCAACAAACTTACAGTGTTACTAGCGTATAACAACAAACCACCCAGAGGAGCGAATATAATCCCAACTATGAAAAGGGTGGGCAATACTGTCTTTGGTGTCAAGATCGGTTGCCATGCCTTTAAACGTTGCTGCTTAAACGCCGTATCTAAATGAATAAGCGAGTTCAGTAGCTTGCAAGGAGGACAAGTACTCTTTCAGTACAAACTCGCACTTACTAGCTGGTTTACGGCTCTTTCCTTCTGTGGGAGCCATGGTAGTAACAATGCTAATATTTAATTAAATAGTCACTAAAATCAAGAATAATCAGCGCCCAAAAAACAAGGACTGCTGGGCTGCTTTCTTTTCGACGACCTTTAGCCAAAGAAGCAGTAGTCTAATGCAGTTTGTAATAGGTTGACAGTAATCCGTCAGCAGACGGGATTATAGATTACAAAGTACTTAAAGTTCAAGGCTTAGAGGATATTATGAACTCGTGCTGAATCGAATTACCTAAATTGAACATTACACAATGCTTTATCGGTAAATAAAATGACAGTCACTGTGTAACATCTGTTTTAATTAACAATAGTAATAGTAATAGGCGTGTGGCTTTGAATTAGATTTATTTATTAATTAACATGCTTTCGGAAAAACAGATTCCGAGCACCAGCCCCGTTATCAGTTATACTTGCCGGAATCGCATTTGGATCTGAAATATGCGTCGTTCGTTATGTTGGATCACCGTATCCAGAAGTGCTTGAGTGACAATCACCATCCTAAACTATAGAAATAACGTATAGTATTTTTTTCTAAAAAGTAAACTTCTATTCTAATTTTTTGGCCGGATAAATTTCAGCTAATTCTTGAATCTTTTTTTCTAGTTTGAATATTTAAAAAAAAATAAACTCTATTTAGTACCTTAATGTGGTATAATTCAATAGCTTTGTTTTACTCCAACTCCCTCCTTACAGCACCAACAAAGGTTATATACTTTGCCTTCTCACGACAAATCTTATCGTCATCACCTTCAACTACCACCTTCCGACTCCGGTTGACTTATCACCATCCAATAAAAATAAATTCCCAAGAACAAACATTGCAACGGTGCTATTAAACCTCTCCTCTTTCGAATTACTGTCAGTGAATAGTGGACCGCGTCTATTTGTGTGTTTTCGTAAGTTGCAAATTTTGAGAAACGTGCTAAATTTACTAATCAATATAATCTTAAAGGAACTCATCGCAAGGTCAAGAAAGATGATAACTCTGATCTCGTTTGAACGAACAGACCTTATCACATGCCGCTTATTTTCGTTTCCAACACTTTGTTGATCGATTGTCTATAAATTTGATAGTTTTATATTTCTTTTTGCTAAATAATGCTCTTTGTGTTTTTGGTAGAGAGTGATTATCCTTATCTTGTTGAATGTTGAGAATAACTCTTATAATCGAGTAACAGCAACAATTATCAAAATTACTGTACCAACAGAAACATCTAAATCTCTTTACAATTATGATTACAATAATAAAGATACAATTTTGCGTTCGTTATCTAGCCTATAAAGATATAATTTGCTTTAATAGCCAACAACAGAATAATTTCCTATCCTGGGAAAATATATTTATTTGTGTTACCGTATACAATAGAATAATTTTGCTATTGAGTCAGCATCTATACGTACTTACTTGCAGTAAATATTACCATAAACATAACAACTTTGATCGCCAGTTTTGCTCATGTTATCATCTATCCTACGAACGTGTACTTACTTATTTTAGTTAAATCATTACCATAAACAATTACAAATTAGATCATTCAATATCCTTATTCAGGGATTATGATTAGATGCTACAAACGCATATGAAATTCATTGTAATCAGACAAGAGAAAATTGGTGCTTCACAGGCTATTAACTAACAAGTTTTGGGTTGTCTGGTAAACGTAGAATTGTATTAAGAATTTTGTCTTCATGATTAAACAAGAAAAGGTCAAATCTCATAGTAATAGTGGACGGGGACGTGACAAGTGTCTGCGCACATTCTTCACAGCCTTTCCCAATAGATAACTCTGAAGTACAATGTCGGGTGGAGAAATTGGATTACTCTGTTACTGGGCTATGTTGATAATTTAGTATTAGAACATATTGTATAGCGCCAAAAGTTTACGGGTTTTGATAAGATAACTGTCGCGCGTTATGCGCGCCTTTAAAATGTAACACTTAATATAAAGGCCAGTGTTGGGACTGCAACTGTCTCTGTTCACGTGTCTAGACAAATAATAAAAGTTATTGTTGCTTCTACTCTACTGTCGGTTCGCTACATGCATAGAGGATATTGAAAAATGTGGAAGATGACATATTCTCTACTGTTGTGTGTAGTATTAGTATTTACGATTACTATATTATCGTTGATTTGTCGAATTAAACAACAATTCCGTAAACCTCCGCGTATCTGCGCTAAATACGAAGAATAACTATAATAATAGCAATGGCCAATTTGAATATATTTCGGACACATATTCCTATTCACAGTTAGTAAACGATTTGCAAAAATGTTTGTTTCTATGTAGGTCATCATATAGCAGTAAATCATAAACAATAAACAAAAACCCTTTATCAACATCCTTTTTAGATAAACATCTTAATTAATACTTCATCGCCGATAGCTACATCAAATTTCCTTTCCTCATTCCCTGCCAGTTCGTCAAGAGTATACGTAAATGCCTTTGTGTCTCTGTTACAGCTAGCGGAATTTAACGTTGATTTAATGTTGTCAGATTTTTCCGCTCTCCCTCTCTCACCCCACGCCGTTCAATGTCTCATAACTTCAATAACATGGGCTACCTTCGTCGTTGTCAACAACATTCGCTTTGAGAATAAATGATAATACTTTGTCATGTATATATCATTCCTACTCTTCATCGTGATACTATATGATCAGCGATTTGAATTATTTATTGTAGTTTTGACATATAATAAAATAACAGCATGAAGGCTTTCAGCGTCAAAACAATTAGTTTGATAGGTCCTCCGCATGATGAAAGAAAACTCGCCGCATCGTCAAAGTAAACCAGTAAACCGACGGTATAAATAAAGTCAAAAAATTATTTGTCGAATTCCATTTTGGCATAGTAACGGTATAAATGGGTCAGTAACTTTTATTTTGGCAGGTTTCGGTATAGAACTCGTAATTAATTATTATTTAAGGTACAATTTTCCAATTTCGTTTATGATGGAAGAGTCTTGTTAACAATTGTAAATCAAAGCATACAAACGACCTAAGTCACAGGGAAGCGCCTTTCAAATTTGCGAATTAAATAGATTATACTTCTCATAGTATCGTAACAACATGCTTAAACCAAGTCGTCAAGCGGTTCCTATTTCAGCCGACTTTTGACGTTGTCACAATTAACTACATTAATTACACATACAAGTCTATCAGCTATTGGTTATTAAAACTACGCCGTAAACTACGTTAGCTTATTTTTTTCTACTGCGTGATTAAATAATTACGTCATGGAGTCGATCAGTTGAACTGATCAAAATAATTGATAGAAAATCGCAAAATTGTCGATTTACAATAACAATCTCATTCATATTGCAAAAGTGTTATTAATTGAATAAATACAAAAGTTAAGCTGATGCTGGCATCTCAATCATCTGATTTATTATAATTTCATTTGAATGGATACAATGATATTACAAATGAACAATAACTAACTAAACAATAATAATAATTTATAATTGGTATATAAACAAAATTAAAACTAACAACTGTAAAAACAAAACAAAACAAAACAAAACAAAACAAAACAATTATTCGCCTTATAATTATTGGAACCTTTTATTCTACTTCATTCTCTTCTTAACTGGATAAATTTCAGCTAACTCTTGTATCTTTCTTTTTAACTTGGATTTATCATTATATTTAAAAAAATAAACCTTATTTTGTGCCTTAATGTAGCCTTGTTCAGCAGCTTTTTCATATAAGTCAATAGCTTTCTGTTCATTTTGCTTTACCCCAATTCCCTCCTCATAGCACAAACCAAGATTATATTGTCCATATGCATGTTTTCATTTAGCTGCTTTTTGAAACAATTCAATAGCCTTTTGAATATTTCTGTCTACCCCAATTCCACTTTTGTAACATAAACCAAGGCTAGTGTATGCAGAAACATTTCCTTGATTGACTGCTTCTTTATACAACTCTGCTGCTTTTTGAACATTTTTATCCACACCCAGTCCTTTTTCATAACACCAACCAAGGTTGTTCTGTGCATCAGAATTTCCTTGCATAGCTGCTTTTTGATACAATTCAAAAGCTTTTTGATAATCTACTTCTATGCTAATACTTTTTCTATATAAATAACCAAGCCTAATGTCAGCGGTTTTCTTCGCGAGGCGGCTGCGCTCCCTCACCGTGACAATAGAGCTCTGTAGTGTCGATGCTTAGTG
>CAJVPI010000619.1:0-24964 GCA_910592345.1 Paraglomus brasilianum
CAGCAAATTATTTAACCGCACCAGGTCTAGCATGGGACGCATGTATGAAGGTAACTAAAGTTAAGCTAGAATTATTTAATGAGCATCAAGGGGATATGCACGATTTCTTTACAGCCATGAAAAGAGGTGGAATGTCTTTGGCTAGACGACGTATAGCTAGAGCAAATATTCCAGGGTTAGAGGGATATGATGGAAAAAAAGCGAAAAAGTGGCTTTTGTATCTAGATGCAAATAATCTGTATGGTTGGGCAATGAGTCAATATTTACCAACCGGAGGATTTAAATGGCTATCAACAAAACCCCTCGAAGCTACTTCCCCATTAGTGCAGAAAATTTTATCATTAAAAGAAAATTCAAATCGAGGATGTTGCTTAGAGGTAAAGTTATCGATTCCTAAAGAATTACATCCTAAATTTCGTGATTATCCAATGTGTCCAGAACGATTGAAGGTATCATATGATTGGTATGGATCAAAGCAAAAAGAATGGATAGGAAAACAACGTCCCGATACAGAAAAACTTATACTAACTCTACATGATAAAGACCATTACGTTATTCATTATAGAAATCTACAGCAATGTATATGAGAGGGGTATATTCTCGAAAAAGTATATCGAATTCTAGAATTTGATCAATCTCCATGGATGGAGCCATATATTGCAATGAATACCCAGCTACGAGCAAAAGCAAAGAATGCATTCGAAAAAGACTTCTGGAAATTAATGAATAACTCTGTATTCGGGAAAACTATGGAAGATGTTAGAAAACGAGTGAACATAGATTTAGTGAGACAGGTAGGAGAAGAACGACGATTAATATCAGATCCAGCATTTGTTAGTCGGAAAATTTTCTATGGAGCAAATTTAGTGGCTGTACATCGAAGGCAAACTAATGTAAAACTTAATAAACCTGAATATGTAGGGGCATGCATTCTCGATCTCTCTAAATATTATATGTATGACTTTTGGTATGGATATCTTAAAAAGAAATATGGCGATAAAGTAAAACTTTTATATACTTCATTAATCATAGAAATTGAAACAGAAAATATATATCAAGACATGATCGATGATTGCGATTTATTTGATTTTAGTGACTATCCAGAAAACCATTGGGTGGTAAAGAATCTTCCAGAAGATCAATGGATAATTAATGAAGAAGGTAAGCGTGTCTTAAAAAATACTAAAGTTATAGGTAAGTGGAAGGATGAAAATGCAGGTATTAGAGTTACTGGTTATGTCGGGGTTAGAGCAAAATGTTATAGTGTTATTACAGAAAATCCACAAAAAATATGATAAAAGCAAAAGGTCTTAAAAAATCTCTTATCAAGAAAGAGCTTACCCATAAAATATTCGAGGACTGTGTTTTAGAGGGGAAAGAGGATATACCTAGAACCGCACAATTTCTCCGAAGTTACAGACATCGAATGTATAGAATAAAGCAAACAAAGAGAAGTGTTAATCCATTTGATTCAAAATAGTGGATAGCACAAGATATGGAAACGACATATTTATATGGGGATTGTGAAATTCCGGAGGAATAAACACCCAACTAAATTGTTCTACTTATTGTAATAAATATATCTATTTTTTATGATCTAAAATATCATGCATCTAGTTATTAATCGATATCAACATCTAATAGACCATATTTTTTAAAAATTTTCTTATACATAATATAAAATAATTCTATTAGCTTAATTAGCCTAAGAAACTCCTCATGTGGTACATGTTCTATTTTATTATTACGAACATAACTTACATCCTGCTCGTGAAGTAAAATTCGTTTAGCAATAAATTCACTAAGAGATAAGATCTCAAAATTATCGCCATACATTCCTTTTGCAACCAACTTTTCTTTATATTCATCGATTTGTTTTCGAATTTCAGTATTACTAGAAGTTGTCATGTTATATGATAAATGAATAAAAATTCAATCCGAAAATAATTATAACCGCGAAAACACATCACGTTATAGGGCAGGCACGAAGTGTCATTTCTCCCGAAATAAGCCCATGACTCTCTGAGTCGCCCCTATGAGCCTGCAAAGCAATAATGGGCCTCAGGCGAGCGATGTCATGTGTTTTATTTCAAAGAAATGGCTCTTCGAGCCTAAATCCGCGAATCAGAGATCAGCACAGAAGTATTTCGGAGAAATGACATAGTCTCGTGGAACATGCAAATCATCGATAATCGGTAAGTTGCATATATTACAGTATTAAATACAACAATCAACCAATCAAGATTGATAATGCGTCGTTCTATCGTTACATGATCTATATCTATTTCGGGATGTACTACAAGCATATAATTAATTTCCCGGTGTGACTATACGACTATTATATGCCATCCGACAAAATTGAATATACTATAATGTTGGCCAATAACACATCAATATTCGAAATCAATAGTCTATGCCTTTATAGATACGATTTGGATTGAATTCTGATATTTATTTGTATAGCAATAAAGGCGATAAGTTTTTTCGCCACAATTCCTGCAACGAATCGAGTGTCTGACAGTCTATACAAGAATGCGGATATGTTCAAAAGTTTATTAAAAATCACATGACTTTGATCGTGCCGAGAAAAATTCTCGAACTAGGATTTATTCTTTCGCCTCGAATATACAGATGTCTAGAAAATATCACCTCACGATGATTTTTTCAAGCCCGAGTCTGAGAAATAATTACAGTTGATATGAAAATTATTATTTTTAACGCAAAATGAAAAAATAGCAATTCTTTATTATAAACAATTGGGAGATTATTTTTGGATGTAAGGTATTTTAACTGATAAAACACGCTATAAACTGCTCCCCAGCACTACTAAATGACCAATCACATTATTATGATAGCTGTTCATCCTCCTCTTCCCCCTCGTCTCCCTCTTCGTCTTCTTCCCGTAAAAGTAATTCACGAATTTTGGCTAACGCTGTCAACACTGCTTGTCTTCCGTTCGGTTCAGCAAGATCAAAACCACTCTTCAAACCATTCCTAGCAGGCCATCTTTGAAATTTTACTGACTGATCTTTTGGTAAACCCTTTTCAAGCGCCTCCCAATACTCTGCAGGAATCACAGCTTTATAAAAAGTAACGTACGTAGAGATTACGCGCATGGCAAATATTGTCTGATCTGTAAATTCCTCTCCACCAAGGTAACGTAAATTCTCACTACCGCAAGCAAGAATTTCTACAGCGATCTGCGATTCCCCATATCCAGTGGCTAACGAGACATTTTTCAGATGTTTGTCCTGTAAAAAAAAGTTTGAGTTTGAAAAAAAAATAATAACATGTCAAACGGTCAACACACAGACATCTACCACAAGAATGGCAATGTTGTCGTTCCTTACTACAAATTCGGGGTCTGATGACACGATAGCTTCACCGTCAATGTATAGTCTGTTTAGCGGGTGGTTTCTGGATTTTGGGAATCAAACTTTAGGCATGACCATTGAACTTATAACAAACCGAAGTTACTCACCTGATCATTAAGGGATAGTTATTCAGCTTAGTAATACGAAGTAGATCATCCACAAGCGTATCAGTGAAAGTTTCATCGGTGCCTACCGCCTGAACACCATTTATCACGACTTGATGCAATTTCGTGACGAACGTTTGTACTTTATCATTCGTAATGCCAGCAAAATTTCTAACATTGAATGTTGGATTTCCAAGTGTTACAGTGTTGATAGTTGGGAGAAAATACTTTTGTAACTTTTGAAAGTTGGTTGCTAGAAAAGCTTGAACATCGGGTATAACAAGGTTCTCAGCTAAAGCTTGTTCGAAGCTCACTCTCAGTATTTCTATATGTCGTGTTTTGAACAAAGATGCCGAAGAAGGGAGGTCGTCTAAGCCAGCACTAAAACTGGAACTGAGCCTAAGATTACCGATTTCCTCCGCGACAACCGAGTCACCTCTGGCAAGGCGTTTGGGTTGCCGACGGGTGGCAGAAGAGCTTGCATCTTCGGTTTCGAGGGTTCGTTTTGTTGAAGTTTTTTGTTTCTGCTTCTGGTTTTTTGAAGACATCAGTAACACGGTAGGACAAAATTTTCACAGATTTGTATCAATCATCAGGTCGTACGATTACATCATCAACATTTATCACGGATTTTTACCCGTCAATCATGCGAAAAACACCTAACAAAGTGGTGGCAAAAAAAAAAGTGCGATGTGAATACCGAGGTTGTCGATACTAGTTTGGGTAGAGATCTGCTCTGTCGAGCGATGTTATTGTACCACAATAACAAAATTTACCATATAAAGCAAATGTTTACACGTACAAGCTTTTATATTCCTTTGTAATACAGTTATTTTTATACTGACTTTATAGGAATCGCCATATTTCACACATCATAATAACACTTTTTTTCGTAATTGTAACAGTTTATTACGGTAAAATAAATATAATAGTAACAAAGAATCACTTATTTAATTAAGATAAAAAGGCAATCTTCTATTTCTAGGCGGCTGCCAAGTGCGTTGTTGTGTTCTAGCATTAAGAGCTTCCTTGCAAGCAGTTATTTCCTCAGTAATTGGTTTGACAAGTTTTGCAAACGTATCGTAAAATCTATCATTTTGTACATTTTTCTCAGCTAAATCTATCCCCTCAATTAGCAATTGCTTAACATTGCCATTCTTTCTTCAATAACATTCTGGCGATCTGAGACAGTTGTCATTGTTGTTTCTAAACCATCTAATACCTCTGATGGCTCATCCATAATTTGATCATTATACTCTTGTTGGTTATTCCAACGCATATTGTCTAAGCAAATCCGCGAGTTATATCGCTGATCGAAAGTGATAAACGGATAATCATGGCGTCGATAAATGTTCAAAAATTGAGGTGTAAATTCGGGATTGAGTCCGGCTTTTTTCGCTACCAGATGTTTGCACAGCATGTACGGATTGTTTAGATATGCTCCGCATGAACAAATCCACAAATCTGTGTCAGTTTGATGTCTATTTTTATCACTAATGTTCTTCGATTGTGCTATGCCCCATTCTCGTTTGAACGAGTCCACCATGATGGAAATTCACAGTTATTGCAATATCTTTGTCATGTAGCTATTTGATCGGCAACTAACCGTCTAGCAATGATCTCTGTTAATTGATCAAGTCACGGCCGATTATGGTTGTACTTGTAGTCGTGTTTCAATACTCGCCAATGTGCCTCAACTATCATTGTCGTCCGAGCGAGTAAAAGTGCGTGTGTGTATGATGCTCGAGCAAAACGATCCCAATGTTTTCTTTGATACCAATTGCACCACAGGTATCCCCATACATGTGTTAAATTTTTTGATTGACAAAATCGTACATGCTCTCACGATATATTTGATCTGTCGTCCAGAACATATCTTTGCTTACAGGAATTAGTGGATGTGTAAGTGCCCTTTTTATCATCATAAGTAAGTCTTTTCTGTACACTGCTGGACAAAACGTGCTAAAATTATCATTATTGCTGGAAATTGGAATCCATTGAGGATCGATGAAGTCAAACTGTCTATTAGCCGCCTATGCTAAGTTATTCCTGCATTGACTACTTTCTCTCGTTTCTCTTCTAACTTTCTCATTATAGCACGCTCCACATGCCAAAGACAAATCTGTATAATAGCCATTTTATCCCATGCTGTCTCTATTGCATTAATCTGTCCAATGTCTTTGTCAACTAGAACAAATGTTGGAAGAATGTTTTCTTGTCGTAAAGCTAAAAAAAAAGCACGAAGAACTTCCTCCCGATTTTGAATCTGATTATCGTTATTGTTGTCAGAAATATCTTCTGAAGGAACAAAGGTGTCCAAGTATAGGTATGCAAGTGGTACACCATAGCCACCATTGTTAATTACTACGGCAAAAAGCTCGAAACGTTCTTGGTTTGTCTTGAATGTTGAATCAATAATAATTTCGGTAATATTACTTCTCCCAATAAGTTGTAAAAATGGTGTAGTAAATCCAAGAGCTCTTACAAAATTATTTTTAAGGTAATAGACTACCTTATAATTTTCATTTTCTTGTATACTCTGTTCAATAAAATTCTTTGAGGACACGAGCTGATTTTGCTGTCCGTAACAAATTGTTTTCTCGACAGTTTCGCTACCCAATAATATACTTGTTGATAAGTATGTATTTTTGAATCAATTAATTTAAGCAAAGATAGTCTCTTGTAAAATTCAACCTTTCGCAAGCCATAATTAAGATTCCTTTCTATCCAAGCCACAGCTTCTGGCGAAATATTGACGTTTCTATGGGTTGGCTTTGAATGACTACACTGATGACTGATCAATAAGTACTGACACCGCATGGTGCCAGATAAGTCTTTTTAGGTAGTAGAAGCACAGAAAATTAGGGTCACCCCATGTGTGCCTAAATAAAGACACTCAAAACCTCAGTTCTTCAAATCTTTGCTTTTAGGACAAGGTTTTTTTATTCTATTATTAGATATTAAAACACAAATGATAGGTAAGTCGTAAAAACTGTTACTTGTATCGACTTAGTGTTTATAAGTAATACAATTTTATGACATGAACAGTGTGTATTATATTATATTTATAGTCTGTTGCTTAATTTAAAGTGTGTGTATACGTATGTATACGTGTGATACTACCCTAAATTTTTATGTTGTAAGTAGATCAGTATTGTTTTATAGACGTTAATCTGGCTAAATAAATTATATAAGGTGAATAAAACAAAGGCCCTGATATCTCTATAATAATTCATTTTCATTAATAATAAATGAAAATGGGATCGTTTTCTTCCACACGCCAGCATTTTAGCATCTATGATATCCTTGTTGATTGTGTCACAGGCAACGCGTGAATAAATTATGTTTCTGCAAAATTAAACCAGATTGACTTTTAGTGGGTGAGGACAAAATAATATAAGCAGCAATCACGATATTGTGTGGACTATGCTCACCTCTCTGCTCGATTGCCGTCATGTACCGCTCCATTATCTGTGCCAACAAGACAAAGTAGCCCACGACCGCTTTGCTTTCGGACATCCACTTGTCCTTGGCCTCTTCAGTGAACTTCTTGGAAAATGGCTTGCTTTTTTTCAGCAAGCTCATTGCGTAGTTTCTTTTATAAATGTGAAACATACGCAGGGGCTTCCGTTTGGCCGTGTTGGACGGTTCGACCAATTCTTCGACCGGCAAAGACAATGGCAACGGCGGGTTTTCAAGCTGATTGCGCTCGGCTTTGGTAATCTCAATAAAATTAAAGAACGTCATTACCGCGACTCGTATGTTGGATATTAATACAAAAAAGTGAAAAGGTTTATACAAAAACTGAATCTTGTTGATAATGTATGTGTTTCTGTGTCTTGACTCTCCGACGAGAAAAGTGAAAAGGTTTATATAAGTTTAAATCTTGGCGCAGTGTATATGCTTTCTGTGTTATAAAAGAGTTAGTAAAGGTCCGCCTTTGTTTCCATTTAATTATACAATATATTACACGTAATATGTTATATGAAGATGCAACATACGAGTAGTCATATTAGATCGTTTAAGGATTACGCAGCATATATCTTTTCCATTATAAATTTAACAAACCATCTATAAATACAATAATAGGATATAAAAATACCATCGAGCGTTTATGTTCCGTATTCCATTGAATGTTATAGATATGCCATTGCGTGTAATGAACTTTCCATTTAATTTAATGGGAGGATGTGCTATAGCGTAAGAAATATTTATTTTTGATAACCGTGAGGTACTTCGTGTGACTTGGTAACCATATCAGCTATGATCTGCAGATAATTCACAATACCCCACTCTATAGTTTGTTTATTGCGAGCATTTTTATAGACATAATGGCATTAGCCCTAATTAAAATAGCAGTCTCTTTCGGAGTAAAATTTTTTCTCGGTGTTCATGCAACGTATTGTAAATATGTTGGTCGAATGGAATCTATCGGAAATTCAGAACATATAGTCCGAGTGAAATCTATTTTAATTAAAAAGATTATCTTGAATACTTAGCCACACTTTTGCATACGTCTACATGGATTGCGTATGTGAGGCATTGAAGAATAAATATATCAACTATGACGCTATAATTTCTTAATAAATTACGTTGTATTCCTAACGACAAACAATAGCATTGAGCTCTGCATCTTTGTTTATCTCTGATAACATTGAAGCTACTCATCAATCTACCGTTCTTGCTAGTAATAATATGCCAAAAATATGCAAACAATTATATCGTTCTGTTGAAAAGACTGGTTTAAATTGTTCTATTGTATTGTGAAAATGGTTATATATCTTGGCGCAGTGTATATGCTTTCTGTGTTATAAAAGAGTTGGTAAGGTCCGCCTTTGTTTTTATTTAATTATATAATATATTATATGCAATATATTATATAAAGATGTAACATACGAGTAGTCATATTAGATCGTTACGGAGTACACAGCATATATCTTTTCCATTATTATTATAATTTAACAACCATATATTAATACAATAATAAGATATAAAGATACCATTGGGCGTTTATGTTCCGTATTCCATTGAATGTTATAGACATGCCATTGCATCGTGAACTTTCCATTTAATTTAATGGGAGGATTTATTTTTGATAACCGTGAGTACTTCGTGTGACTTTTATACACAATGGGTAACCATATCAGTTATGATCTGCAGATAATTAACAATACCCTGAAATCTAAGTTTGTTTGTTGCTAGCATCTTTATAGACATAATGGCATTAGCCCTAATTAAAATAGCATAGTCTCTTTCGGAGTAAAAGATCATTTTTTCCTCGGTTCATAATACATAGAGTCCATGAAACTAGTAAAGATACCATTGGGCGTTTATGTTCCGTATAATGCAACGTATTGTAAAATCTGTTGGTCGAATAGAATTTATCGGAAATTCAGAACATATAGTCCGAGTGAAATCTATTTTAATTATTGTATAACGCCATTAATAGTAAAAATATTATCTTGAATACTTAGCCGCACTTTTGCATGGATTGCGTGTGTGAAGCACACACAGAAATAGATCGACTATGACGCTACAATTTCTTAATAAATACAACCCTTAACATGAACTCTGCATCTTTGTTTATCTCTGATAACATTAATTACTCATCAATCTACCGTTCTCGTTAGTAATAATATGCCAAAAAATGCAAACAATTAAATCGGTTTTTTTGATCCGTTGAAAAGACTGGTTCAAATTGTTCGATTGTATGGTAAGTTACTGTCCCCAATCACACTACTGATCCGAACCACAGTTTGTCTTGTAAATATACAGCAAACGAGGGAGCGACGCCCAATATCCACTTAGTCCATAAGCTTCTACCTTTAATAACAACACTCTGAACTGCAACATGGTGAAGATCAAGGCACGACTTCTTGACGGTATGTATCGGAAGGTCTATCCAACAGAACTGCAGGGTTATGTAAGTAAAGTACAGACAATATTGTAAATAGATTGAGTTTTTATTGAAAGTTCTTATCGTTTTACTATCTACACCCCCCTTCCCCTCAATTCTCCATTTGGTCTCTTCAGATAAGTGAAGATGAATTTCTTGCAATGGTGGATGCCATAAACGAACCGCTAAAAACAATCGCCATCGATTCTACTTGGCCGACTTTATTATGTCTAGAGGACTTCTCGTTACCATTCTTGTTAGCGGTTATAAAGAGACTGTAATGCATATTGCAACGGCCTTGTTTTTCATGACACAGTTTATGTTTAGCTATTGCGCAGTAATTTTGAACATACAAGTAAGTAGAATATGTAGGGCATATAACGGAAAGTAGGAAAGCGTATGGAAATCTTGAAAAAATTTCTTAATTTTGCAATTGTTGTACTGTAGATTGAGGATGAAAGAGAACGTGTTGTGAATGAATTTAACGTTACCGATCAACGACGAGGTGTTAAATGGAATTATTATAGAAGGCCGTCTTGGTTATTCAATTTTAAACAGGTACAATCGATTGCGTAGTAACCCAATCCACCGAGTATTTCGTTCTTATAAACTTGCGTCTTTTACTAACATTTACATCAAATATCTTTAGTCGTACATTCTCGCCAAACTCGACGATTCCTTGCGTAACCGATCTTTTTAATACGAGCTTATGCATTTGAAGTAATACGGATCTAACATTCCAGTAGACAACAAATTTATCATTAACAATGTATACTTATTCCGATAATAAAGATACTCTCATTGTTTACACTAAGCATTGTCGGTGAAATATTAGAACTGGTGTTGTTTCCAAGAATGACTATCTGTTTTTCATAAGAAAGTTTCTTTTTGACAAATTGATCGGTTGCTCTTTCCTTTTATTTCCCTGATAATTTATGGAATGTTATTCTCTCTTACATAAACCCAACCCAATAAACTCTGGATTCTGCGAAAAGTCAGTGATTAATTGGTCGACGAGTCATTCACAGCTGTGTAACAGTCCCGCTACCTCATCATACACTATTTACCCAAAATTAGGGTCAGGCGCATTCGATAGCGTATTATATGGAGAAGAAAAATCAACTCACTGTTCAGTAGCTATAAAAATTGTTGAAACATCCATGACAAAGACCGTTTCGTACATGAGATAAAACCAGCTCTTCTCCAAAAAATTCCATTGCATCGAATATCATTTGCATTCATCGACTGGGCTAGAGGCCTATCCAAAACATTGAATTTTCGTGTTTGAATGTATCAGACTCAAGTAAAATGATGACATATTCCTCCGTGATTTCCGCTCAGGTCTCCGGTCTGCAATTTCAAGTTGTACGACGAACATTCAGTACCAGTTACACACGAGCGATAACAGCATTGGGACGGATTTATTAGCACTTTTAAATCCTCCCGATTTATCAAATAGGTTAGAATACTTAATTACGCAGCGAAATTTGTTAGCAGTTTAGTAAAATAATAATTAGACATATAAGTGAGTCCGTAGTGAACATTATCTTTAGGATTATTGTTGCTTATATTCGAAGTTACAATCTAGATAGCGTATACA
Organism: Paraglomus brasilianum; assembly: GCA_910592345.1. Taxonomy (NCBI): domain Eukaryota; kingdom Fungi; phylum Glomeromycota; class Glomeromycetes; order Paraglomerales; family Paraglomeraceae; genus Paraglomus; species Paraglomus brasilianum. The sequence continues at coordinate 10,975 of CAJVPI010000619.1, forward strand.
AGACCGATCTAGCATCGTGGGTATTTCGAAACCAATCGTAAGGTCAACTAATTATCAGTAGGTTTAGTATGAAGTAGAGGTAGTCAAAGACCTCGTTTGAAAAGCTGAATCTCAAGGTCAGTGTACGAACACTCTCCTGCGTATATTGGCTTGACAAAAGTAAACAACAACGGTTTTTAAAATTACAGAAATAAGTGGAATGAAATGATCAGGACAGAGTCTGATCTTAATTTCATTGAATATCTGTGAAATGAGCTCGAATAGCAAATTAAAAAATGGGACTTATGATTACTGTGCTTTTGTCAAGAAAAGTGGGAATGCAATATTTCAAAACTATTCTGAAATGCAGAGCGGTTTTAAAGCTAAAGAGTATGCATTTTAAACTAGATTTTACAAGGTAGTTATGTTTAAATATTGTTCCTGATGTATGCTTTATTATTATTAATATTTTGCTGTAATTTATACATAATATTAATATATAAATTTTATTTGTTAACATGAAGTAACTCAATTCTGCCTTATATTTGTTATTTAATAAGACTTAAGTACTCTTGATTTTGTGTGCCCTTTATTAAGCACAGCTAAGGTGGACCTCTAGAGCTGCTACTTAAGTACTCTTGATTTGGTGGGTCCTTTATTGGGCACAACTATGGTGGACTGCTAGAGCTGTTGTACTTAAGTACTCTTGAATGAACATGATAATAAAATAATTTTTCCATTTTCTAATGGATAATAGAAAGTAATCTCAACTATTGCCTATAATGTGCAATAAAATTTACACTAGGACAAGTACAAGATAATATTAATGGTGTTTGAAAATTAGAGTGAATTTTGACTAGGTTTTATCATGTAATTATCTGTTATGATATAATAATATCAATATTATTAAAACACATACTTATACTGTTCTTGTTCAATTGCTTCTTGAAATAATTCAACTGCCTTTTTAGCATCTTTTTCTACTCCAACTCCATTTTTATAGCAAAGGCCAAGATTATTTTGTGCATTAGCATATCCTTGTTCAGCTGCTTGTTGATATAATTCAACTGCTTTTTTAGCATCTTTCTCCACTCCAATTCCCAATTGGTAGCAAGTACCAAGATTGTTCTGTGCAATAGCATGTCTTTGTTCAGCTGATTTTTGATAGAATTCAACTGCCTTCTTAACATCTTTCTCTACTCCAATTCCATTTTGATAGCAATAACCAAGATTAAACTGTGCAGAAACACAATCTTGTTCAGCTGCTTGTTGATATAATTCAATTGCCTTCTTAATATCCTTTTCTACTCCAACTCCATTTTGATAGCAAAGGCCAAGATTATTTTGTGCATTAGCATATTTTTGTTTAGCAGCTTCCTGATATAATTCAGCTGCTTTTTTAGCATCTTTCTCTATTCCAATTCCATATTCATAGCAAACACCAAGGTTAGACTGTGCAACATCATGTCCTTGTTCAGCTGCTTTTTGATATAATTCAACTGCCTTCTTAGCATTTTTGTTCACTCCAACTCCATTTTGATAGCAATAGCCAAGATTAAACAGTGCAGAAACACAATCTTGTTCAACTACAATATTAATATTATTTTGTGCATCAGTATATCCTTGTTCAGCTGCCTTACTAGCATCATTTTCTACACTAATCCCATTTTCATAGCAAATACCAAGACTAGTCTTTGCATCTGCATATCCTTGATCACATGCATTTTGATACATTTCAGCTGCCTTCTTAACATCTTTTCCTACTCCAAACCCATCTTTATAACAACCACCAAGTTATACTGTGCAATAGCATGTCCTTGTTCAGCTGCTTTTTGATACAGTTCAAATGCCTTTTTAGCATTTTTTTCTACACCAATTCCATTTTGATAGCAAATACCAAGGTTATTCTGTGCATCAGCATGTCCTTGTTCAGCTGATTTTTGATATAGTTCAAATGCCTTTTTAGCATCTTTTTCTACTCCAATTCCATATTCATAGCAATGGCCAAGATTATTCTGTGCAGTGGCATTATATTTTCTGCTGACAGATGATACCAATAGATTGCTTGGTTAAGATTCTTTTCAACTGATATTTCAGATGCATAGAAAAATCCAATTAACCAAAAGCATTGCCCACAATCAGCATGATCTATAAGTCTTTTGATAGGGGGATAATGCTGTTGATACCACCCATTATGTTCTAACCAACTTTTAATTGAGTCAGCAATCTGTTCTTGATTTTTGCCTTTTAATAATTCTTCTAGGTATTTACTAGACAAGCCATCACAAAATGGATGTTTTAAAGCCATAGCAATTTGAGCCATGATGCTTAATCTATCACAAATCTGCTCACAAGATGGTCTTTTCTCAGGCATATCATCCCAACATGCTGAATATAGTGTGATATATTCTTCAGGAGTTCCTGAAATCGGATCATCTCGACCACCATTTAATCTATAGTTTACAATATCGTTATAATACTGGAGTCCATCACATGGTCTCTTCCCACCAGAGATTTCCCATAATATCACCCCAAAACTAAATATGTCCGACTTTTTATCCCGCTTATTGGAACTGCTGCATAAGCATCTGATGTCAACATATGGAAGAGTCCCTTGAACGTTTGAATAACTTTTTTGTTGCAAAATCAGATCTGACAAGCCAAAGTCGGTTATCTTCGCCACACCGGCATGAATCAATATATTGTGAGATGACTAATAAGACAAAGTGTAAATTGCTGTTGAATCTTCTAAACATATGATCTCATGAAACTATTGTACTATAACATCGATCTTACCAGATCTTTATGTAAAATGTCAAGTGAATGGAGATACCGCAGTCCATCATTAATATTGATAACGAGCTCGTATCTAGCAGGCCAGTCCAATTCAATAAATGTGTTCGATAAATAACGAGCAATGAACCGCCATCAGCATACTCGAAGACCATAGCATAGTTCTTTAGCGGATCTTTCAATTAAATAAAAAGAAGACTAGTTAATATCATATTCTGCCGTAACCGAATCTGCTCAATGCTTACCCTCGCTCACTCCGAGGAATCGAATGATGTTCAAGTGGTCATCGACCTTGCGGTGAATCTTAAGCTAAAGTAAAGTTGTTAAGTCTACAATGATATCCAAATATAAAAATCGTCATCATAAATACCAACCTCTTTGACAAAGTTTTCGAACATCTCATCTTCATTTTGTGAATGAAGAAGCTTGTATGCGACTGTTCTACCGAGTGTCTTCGCTTCTGCTTTGAAAACTACTCCATATCCTCCACTGCCGATGTACATCGGTTCAATAAAGTCCATGAAAGAATAAAACCGAATGCTTTCGTCTTCAATACTTTTTCTTAACCATTCTTTATCGGTGACAATTGAGGCCATGTTTTTTGCTGTAGTGGTAAAAAGTCTTTACTATTACAGTCTCGCAGAGGACTAATGACATGTGATGTGAGGCTAATACATATTAATATACGGATTTTCACGGAGCAACACCGCAGTTTTCATTTTTATCCACTCCCGCTACCAAATTTAAGCTTGAGAACTATGTTTTCTTAACCACAAGACGTTCACTTATTGATCATAATTAACTTGGCCAACTTTTTGCTTTGTGTTTCAAAAAAAAAAAAGCTTGCATCGTACACTACTTTCCGCTGCCGAAATAGATTAAAAATACACAATTCAATTACTTCCTTAATTACAATAAAATTTAACCGACCATTCGTTCTTATCTTTGAAAATAATTGCTTGCGTTGTGATTATACTCTTATCAAGCGATAAATATAAATTATCTAGTCAATAAAACTCGTACATTTATTACAACTAAATTGTGGCAATGATAAAAAATACGTTACTGAAACTACTCTGGTCTTTGCATAGTTACTGGAATCTATGCAGTTGCAGTAAAAAATTCCGAGAAGACATACAGTTCCCACGCTTTCTGGTAAGCATTGACAGATGTAGAAATAATGACGTACGCACTATTCACGTACAGATCGTACGTACGTTTTAGGTATACTTTTCATAACCGATCAACGTATGATAACAGCAACTCAAAGGGATTATTTTTTTGTTATCAAAAGTGACGCACCTTTAACTGCCACGGTGTTTTTTTGTTCGCCGTAACAGTGGTTTGCAATTTTTGTTAATCCCGCTGATTGAGAATGCGTGGCCGACCTGATCGTTTTTCCGGAAAATTTCCTGATTCGTAGGCTGCAAAAAACCGTTAAACTGTTGTCATGTAATTTTGCAACTGCTGCATGCATTATTGTAACCTAGTTTTTGTTGCAATTACACGTATACCACCTTTTTGAGAATAGTAAGCTCTTTGTCAAAACCCATTTATGCGCCAAGGTAAAAAATAGGGGGTTTTTGTTACATTTTTGGTGGCTAACACAAAATGATTTATTAAATTAAAATAACGGCAAATAATACAGTAGATGGTACAAAAGTTAGTTTTTTATTACATATAAAATTTTTTTCAATATCTTAAATATAAAAGTGTGCAATACTTTTTCCCCCGTGTATACCTTTGTAAGCCAAAGATGTGAACTAACTATGCTGACGGTCACACGAATCAGTAGTTATCATAATTTATTTGAGTAGTTGGACCCAAGGGAAAATATATTACGGGCTGGGTATCTGAAAAGCTAGATTAATACAATGACAAGAAGAAGATAACATGGGTGCATGATCAACGTATCCACTAATCAAGTGACTTTTAAAAAAATATAGGGTAGGTAATATACAGTAAGAAGCATAAACTTTTTTTATTTAACGATGGCAAATTGTTTACATGTTGTAGTAATACTGTACTTTCCGTAGTAAGATCAATGCAGGATTTCTGTCGATAATAACAACCCAAGGTATTTCTTGTTGTAATTTTAATGTAGGGTACATGTCGTATTTGTCTAATGTAAACGGTTCCTTAAGCCTTCCAACAACGACAATTACGACACAATGCCTGCAATACCGTTGCCTTTACTAAAAACGATAGCAACGACTTCACTATTTATCCAGTCTCTTAACAATATGCCGAAAGAATATAGTTCGATAGATGTAATACTGTTTGACATTCCTGGTATTATAATTACAATAATTAAAATTGCTTGTTGTTGCATTCGGTTTAACAACGTAGTGAAGAACTAGAAATTACAGGCAATATTGGTACAGTAGGAAATTACTGAGCTTATGAAGCGTTACTTTAGTTGCGTCAGATATATTACATAAATTGTAAACATATTAATCTGGAATTATACTAAATGTTTGATTTTTTTCTTTAATTTTTCAGTTCTATGGTCAAGTTCTTGCGGACAACATTTTAAAATAAAGTTGCACTCACAATTTCTTATAAATTTTTGAGTCTGCAACTCAATTACTAGACATTGCAATGCATCATATCAACTATATGGGATGCCACATCATACGTTAAGCTTTTATTTCAGCGTAATACGCTTACCCATTTTTTTTATTAAAGCTTATGCTGTGTGTATTGACTGATGAGAACATAATATGAACTATTATTCGTTCTTCTGTAATAAATTGCTTCAATTCAGTAAAATATGCCTTTCCAGTTTCTTTGAAAATGTTCCATAAATTCTCTATTGAGTTTAGTCAAAACTGTTTGATAAACCAATCCGTGACCTGTGGCAGATATTCCCCCGGCAAGATAAATTGTATGCTTTGTGCCATTGTCTTGCTGAAGCGCCATTTCACTACCCAACATATCATTGATCTCAGAAATATGTTTGTCAAGTAGTTCTACATAGAGAAGACTAACGTACGTTTTTAATCAGTACTTTTTTTGGTAACACACGTATATGGAATTCGGGTGAACTTGCATATTATTCATTCTTGCACAATGTTCCATGCATCACTAGTGAAGTTCTCGCTCGGATCGACATAGATAATCTTACAATGTTGAAAAGCAGCAATATTCAACTCTATGCTGCAATTGATTTTCTTTAAACAACCTCATTCATAATCACCGATTCACTATTTCTTCGCTGACTATAAATATGCGAAGGCGTTCGTATTATATTTTCAGATCAACAATTCAAAAAATTTGCATATTGTCAACCTGAGAGTGTAAATACTTGCTAACGAGTTTCTCTTTACGATCAAAATCTCATAAATACAACGTTACCATTCAATTAAATATTCTATAATATCCCGTTACAAAAAATTACCGAGAGCCTTTATCACCCAAAATCTTACCGAAATTTTATTTACTAAAGCGAGGAGTCAGATATCAGTTACTATAACATGCGTGGTATTAAGTAACAGTATCTGTTTTTTATCATCATAAGATGTACCGTATATTCGTGAATAAGCACAAGCACCCCCATGATTACCACGATTACCCGCACAACGTACCCCTCATTAACAGTTTATTACATAATGCACGTGATTATAAAATCTTTTATTTCAATTCTATCATAATACAATCTGGTTACTGCGATTACTATAAACTAATCCCCTAAGTTTATTATTTACGTGACGGTTTGCCGATGATTTTTATATGATTGAGGGTGTGCAGTAGAATAATATCTGTCCACACTAATGCAATTGTGATTTGGGTTAAAAACATTAATACCCATACCTTTACTTTTATAACAACCCTAATTCCTCATGGCATACAGATTGATCTGTTGATGTTTGAATGCTATATCTTTTGTTCTCATTATGCTATCATCGGTAAGCAGATTACCATACGTATAATATACAATCGTTGATGTAACAAAAGTTTTAAGTCAGAACAGGTTAAATAAATGTAACCTATTGACAGAAAAGTAGATACAAAGAAAAATATTGCTGTATAAGTGAATAATCTGCTCAAACTGTGAAATGGTGCGCACGTTCCTAAGTTGTAAATCGCATTGTTTCCTTGCAGGCATTTTTGCTATTTATTGTAATGCTTGATATGGAAATTGCATTTTCCTTCCTTTGTTACTATTTCGATTTCCGAGCGGGCAATACAATTTCCATATGGAAACCGCACCCCTATATAAATTCTAAGGACACTCTTTAAGCGACTAATCCTCAAGCAACGCTCAGTTTCTTATACAGATGTAGGTTGGAAGAGTCTTACAATATTGAAATCTTCCTAATACTTGACTCTTTCTCTCTTCACATAGATTATCTAATAGAACTTCAGCCTTACCCCACGATAAATTAATCCGTTTCATTCACAGCTAGATCGTAACAATGCTAAAAAGTTATGTTGCTAAAGTTATTCTTGGTCTTTACATAATTATTGGAAGCTATGCGGTTGCAGGAAATAGCTCTGCGGAGTACACTTCCTGGTAAGCATTGACGGATTGTAGAAATAATAACGTACACACTATTCACGTACAGATCATTCATACTTCCCATAGCCGATCAACACATACGAGAGCGAGTTCTCTATCAATGACAACAACTCAAAGGTATTATTTCTTTGCTATTATATAAGTGACGCACTTCAATTGCCATATAATCATTTCTCTGTCATTCATTATCTAATGCAAGTAGTTTCTTAAGTTATTCAGCCACGACAACTGTTACAACTCCGCTACCTATTCCGACCGTTAACGATATGCCCGAAGAACACAGCTTAATATACAAGATACTGCTTGGCATTGCTGGTATTGTTATTACGATAGCAATGTATCTTGGTGGAAAAAATATTATTTTTAATTTGTTTGCTGTAGTCAGTATAACGACGTGGGGCAAAGACCAGAGACAAGCAATGATAGTAATATCATGGACATTATTGAGCTTTATGAAGCGTAAACTTTATTTGAATTATAAAAAGAGTGAGAATGAAGTAAATTTAGTCGGTTTAAATCCTCACCTCCTGTTGGGTATATTATGCTAGTCTGCGCTAAGTTCTTTTTTGAAGTTCAACTGACATGTTGGTTAAACGATGCGTTGTTCAGATATTATTTATTTATCTATTTTTTTACGGTATTTAGTCTTGAATGGATGGGGAAACATGGAAATGACATTGACTATTACATTTGATTTGCGGTATTGCTTAAATATGTTCCGGAGAGAACAATAAATGTCTTTATTACACACGGTATAATAGCAATAACATGTGGTGTTTACCAAACTGTTAAAGCCATAACCCTGTACCGCCTTGTAATGGAGTGCTGTTGCTTTACGGCATTCCTCTTGCACTTTGCCATGTCTGACAACATTATTATAAGCCGATTTTTTAATACTAATCCTCCCATTCTCAAACACACCTAAACCACCAATGCTTAATAACCCTACTCACAGACTGTGGTCGGTGGTTAGGCTATACCTTCAACATCCAATTCGCATTCGTTCGAAGGTCGATTATGCTTGCTAAACACGCCTTTGACTTTACTTGCTCTTCACAGTTGCTTCAAAAAGCTGGTAAAAGACACATCCAAGTGTACATATTTGTGCTGTTGATAGTTTGTACGGAATGTAGTAATGGTCATACATCTCCGGAGGAAAAACTGGATAGAACAAATTGCTTGGTTATACATTATTTCAATGTTAGAAAACTCGGGTCTCTTGCTACAATTCGACTCACTTGAATATCAAGGCCTCTCTCTTCTTTGACTGCTAAACCAAAATCGGTTAATTTTATATTACTGACATCGACGACTACATTGTCTAGTCTTAAATCACAGTGATAAATACGCATTTCTCCAAATGGGAACATGCCGACAGTAACTGACGCATAATTTTCTTCGCTTCATTTTCCGTTAATCCACACTTCCCGCAACAATATCTTAAAGTAGATTTTGGTTTATCTTGGCCGTATCCGTGATATTCAAACACGAAAACCCAATGCTTTGATATTCGGATGCGATGATGGAATTATTGGAGAAGAGCTGCTTCTTTTGCTCATTGTACGAACGGTCTTTGCCCTGGATGCTTCAATAATTTTATAGCTACTGGACAACGAGTTGATTTTTCTTCCCCATAGAATACGCTACCAAATGTGCTTGACGCTAATTTTGAGTAGATAGTGTATGCTGCTGGATATCTGGGGGAGGTAGTGTGATCGTTACACACACGTGAATGACTCACACACATCGAGATTACACTACTTATTACCGCATATGAAGGCAAATTCCATTAGTAAATAAATCTTTATCCGTAACTGTATTATGATTATTATGAGTCTTTTATTGTAATTAGAAAGACATGTCATATTATACTGCATATCTTGTGAGCGAAATATCGAGTCTAGTTTTTGTAAGGGTTCCAATACTTGAGCAAGTACATAAGTCGGGAAAGCTGTATAATTGTTCTAACTCTTCGGTGAATCCAACCCATGCCATGTTGCAGAATATTCTGACCAATCGTAGAGAAAGTTTGCTATGCTTGTACTTTGTCTGTGTACCACAGTACCTTTTATATTGTATATTTCGCCATCTTTTTTATTTTACGGCATTTAGCATATTATTTATTGTCTTGTACCACTATCTTTTTTTTCATGTACCGTTTACGTTCATGTTCTTTATGTTACCGTACTAGTACATGACATGTTCCTTGTACCACGTACCGTACTGTCCTTTAAATATATAAACATAGCTGGAAATAAGGCCCTATATACTAACTATTGAAGAATAGCGGTATTTCTTCTCCTCCCTTCTGATAAAGACCCATAATTTAGATCGTATCAAAGATGACGAGAAGATACGTCATTAAATTTATTCTCTGCCTTTGCATCGTTATTGGAAGCTACGCTGTTGCAGTAAATAATTCTGAGGAAGCATACCGTTCCCGCACTTGCTGGTAAGCGTTTGATAAGAGCAAAGATATTAACTATGTGCCATTTACGTATAAATTGTTTATCTTTTTAGTTATACTTTTCATGGTCGTTCGACACATACAAGAACGAGTTCTCTGTCAACATTAACCCGAAGGTATTTTATCTGCGATAGGCTTTATTAATATGCACGTTATAAACTTACTTCTCTGCTATATTCTGTCTAGTGCAAGCAGTTCTCCAAGTTATTCAACCACGGCTACTATTGCAACAACTCCTCTACCTATTCCGCCCATTAACGATATGAGTGAAGAATACGATTTGATATACAAGATACTGCTTGGCATTGTTGGTATTATTATCACGGTAACAATGTATTTTGGTGGAAATAATATTATTTTTAAATTGGTTTGCTGTAGTCAATACAACGACATGATGCAAAAACCAACTACAAACAGTGACAGTAATGTCATGGATATTGAGCTTAATGAGCAGTAGGTTAAATACAGTATTAACTTTATTTACGCATACATCAAATGTATGTGACTTTGTTTGTCAGTGTGGATACCTCACCAATTCCCAATCTTGTTCTATATCCAATTACTATTTAAATATGTCTTTTTTATAACAGTAATAAAAATGTTAATATCAGAAAACTTGTTATTTGCTTCCTTCTGTTGTGTCATTAGCTTCTTGATGAGTGTGAACATTTGGCTTATAACAGCCAGGAGACGGAGATGGGATAAAGAAACTTTTTTGTTTTGCAAATAATTCGGACTGTGGGTCGAGTCGTGGATGTACAGAGGCAAAAAGCTTGCAAAGCGCTTTTGATGATTTAGCACAAGAACTAAAGCTATGAGTTAGTGCATCAGGAGGATTTATTTCATACGCATAATTATTACCCATCTTCATTTGCATTTGTCCTCTCCTTTTCACTATCCTTTCGACTACTTTTATTCGCCCTGTCATGCCAATTAAGAACACCACCAAATCTTTACTTTAAACCCCATTTGCCTGTCTTCGGGGACTGTAGATATAATCTGAATATTTCCCTTAAGTATTTCAGCAGCCATTTCAGTCGTACGATAATACTCCTTGCGCTTATCGTCTGGTAACAATCGCCACGCTTCAGATGCACTTTTTGAAATAGCTTGTTGGGTCTTGAGTGAATCTGATTTACTGTGAAATCTTTTCGGAAAAGAAAAAATGCATTCAAAGGGCGTGGCGGCGTAACACATCACGACGACGAAGCATACGTGCTTGCCTGCGGCGCGCAGGAGAGGAGGGCATGAAGTAGTAAAACATCGTTATTAAAGAGTATAAAGTAATTTCTGATATCGGGATGGCACAAGCCTCTTTAAGAGACCTTGTGTTGATTAAGATAATTCCGTAAACCATATTTTGTCATTCGTTACATAAAGGGGTTGGATGACACGTTATTTAGCCTAATTCGTTACACCAAGTGCGCCCAAACTCAAATGAATTTACGGGAACTATCAAAGGGACTGATAATCACTACCAATAACTGGTTATAAACATAAATAATGTTTATGGGATCGGTTTCCTATTTTACTGGATTTTGTTAACATTATTCATTTTACTATATAAACAGAATCCATCAGATTTTATGAATTGAGTTGAGAATTGTCTTGCAGGAAAAGTAATTTCTTTGTTCTGCAAACCATCCGCAAACAAATGTTCAAATTGATTATTAGAACAATAAGACTTAAATTGACAAATTTCCTTTCTATAAAATGGTGAGAGAAACTCTGGATTTCTTTTTTTATCGATTGGAAAGAACGTCTTTTGCGTGACATTTGGTAGGTATAGGGAAGCAAGACACATAGAAGTAAGCTAATTCTTGTATATTTACACTCTTGCACAACGTTCCACTGCGCCACGAATGAAATCCTTGCTCAGTCAGATATCATATAAAGGTAAATTGGAAATAATTTTGTTCTCCCTAATACTTAGACCTTTTCTCTCTCTTCTGATAGATTATCAAATTTGTAGCAATAATGAAGAAACACGTTGCTAAATTTATTCTCAGCCTATGCATCGTTATGCTGTTGCATTAACTAATTCTGAGGAATTGTACCATTCTCGCACTTTCTGGTAAGCGTTTGAGTTGCAGAATGTAAAGCATGTGCTATTTATGTACAAATTATTGTTTATATGTTTTAGGTATACTTTCCATGGACGATCGACGTATACGAGAACGAGTTCTCTGTTAACAGCAACGACTCAAAGGCAATTATTTCTTGGCTATAACCGCAACGCAATTTTATTGCCATTTAATTATTTATTCTATTGTCAGCAGTTATTCAACCACGGCTAGTATTCCGCCTACTAACGATGCAAATGAATATTACAATTTGATATGCAAGATATTGCTTGGCATTGCTGGTATTATTATCACGGTAACAATGTATCTTGGTGGAAAGAATATTATGTTTAAATTTGTTTGCTGTAGTCAATACAACGACATGATGCAAAAAACAGCAACTACAAGCAGTGACAGTAATGTCATAGATATTGAGCTTAATGAACAGTAAATTTTATCTAGGTTATAAAAAAAGTGAGGTTAAGTTGAGAAAAGCTGTTGATGGGGTAAATTTAGTCCATCGCAGTCGGTTTAGATCCTTTGGTATATATTAGGCTAATCTGCGCATGTTTTTTTTTTTTTTTTTGAAGTTCAATTGACATGTTTTTTTACGGTATTTAGTCTTAATGAATGGATAGTAATAGGGAGGGGAAACAGGGAAATGACTTTGATTATTACATTTGATTTGCGGTATTCATAAATATGTTCCGGATCAATAAACAACGTCATTACCGACTCTGTGATACACCAGACTCAAGTAGTATGACCGGATTAGGACACAGGCAATAATTAGCCAGTCCTAATACACGAAATCTCCCCATTTATCCAAAAATCTTGACAGTTTAGTGAAACGATAATTAGTTATAAATACGAGTCGTAGTCCATAGCTAAAAATCATCTTCAGTATCTTCAGTATTTGATCTATTCTTTAGATCACATCTTCAGTAAGACGTTGCTATTAGGATAGTTTTTTTTATTATAAACATTTTTATTTTATTTATTCCCTGGTAAAGATACTTAGCGTCGTCGTTGGCGAAGTGTGAATAAGATTGATACTTGCTAATCAATTCTTTTGCATCAGGATTATTGTTTAATTTAACGTTAGTGTAGAGAGATAATTTCCCAGCTTCGAGATTAATCCCATCGAAGAAATCGACGTAATACTCAAGGTTAAGCAATAATTCAGGAACAGCGTATACAAGACCGATAATATACAGTCGTGAGTATAAACCCTAGTTAATTGTCGTTAGTATTTGGTTTGAAGTAGGATGAGCAAAGCTTCCGTCGGAAAAAAGATTAAATCCCAAGGCTAGTTGCTCCCAGGTGTAAGCTAGCTCGACATTACACACGGTATAATAGCAATAAACATACAGTGGTTGTTGTATGTCCGTTTGGAATTTATGTCCATTTGGAATGGACACAAATTCCCATCTGACATATGTCCATTCCGAATGGACATAAATTCCAAATGGACATACAACACATGTTATATGTTCTCGATTTCTTTTACGATTTTACGAAATAGCAACTTTTTATTCTCTTTTTCGATACAATTTATTATTTGATTTGCGTTTATTAAACTTCAACAAAAACTTCATCGATAATAAGAACCCATCTTTATCTTCATATTTAATATATTTAAAACAATAGCTTTCATAATGATTAAAACTCCATTTTCTAAAAACCAACAATAATTCATTTTTTAATAATTTCGTTGTAGATAAACCTGTAACTTACTCCAGTTCGATATTGGACATTGATTATCTTATACGAGAATTAACGCTGCAACAAACATCCTTAGTTGCATCTCAAAATATTACTTATTTTACGATATAGAAATAGCTCGTCAATTTGGGTTATTGCGTTTCCTATTACTATGTAAATATGCTTCAACTTTAGTATACTACCTCAACTTTATCTCTAAATTCAATGCCTCATTATATACCAATCTGGATTAAACAAAGTTCAGTGCTATAAAAATGGAAAAGGTTTTCAAATACTTGGATCTTAATTCTGTGTTGGGAATTTTCTTCAAAAAATTGAATGGTTTGCAAAAGTACCAGCATTTTCTCTTTAAAACAGCTAACCCTTGTTACGGTCGGGAATTAAATTGGGGTTTTGGGAGAGCGATTTATCTTTTCGTGTAGGTGTGTTCGCCGACCGGGG
>CAJVPI010000620.1:0-24963 GCA_910592345.1 Paraglomus brasilianum
GTTAAAATTCCTAATAGAGTATCTGATCTCTTGTTACCAATTTTTTTTGTCTAGCATGCTTAATAAAGTTTATGCATGTCATGTACGCATTTAATATACAGGCATATATTTTTATAATTAATAAATTAAATTGTAACGCCAAATACAGCATCTATGACTCGTCTTTACATTCCATGTGGTCCTTATGACCAAAATTTAATGTTATCGAAAATGTAGAGTAAATGTCCAGGAATGTAAATACTGCTTTCAATGGGGATTTTTAATCAACCGGTGAACATTGTCGAGTCGTTCCATCTTGCCAAGTACTGTAATGTTCCGCGTCGTGAGAAATAAAAATTAATAAGAATGCCGAGGTGTGTTCAACTCTGCTTGATTAATTAATTAAACATTTGACACATATAACTTTATAAGCATGCTAGACAAAAAAAATTGGTAACAAGAGATCAGATACTCTATTAGGAATTTTAACAGTCTTGTAATAATAATTATTATTGCATAACGCCATAGGAAACGTTGGTTTCTCATAAAAGACATGTCTTTCAACGAGTAAGGTTAGCAAACAATATTTACTCATAAATCTATACCACCCATCCATAATTGCTGCAAAAGACAGCCCATATCAATAAACGTGTAATTAATCTTATAAATTAAAAGTTAGTAATAGATTTGATGAAAGCTAATTTCAAATTCCAACGGTTTTGTGGGGGCGAAAAGTGTTAAATATTAAGTCTATGAAGATCTTTAAAAAAGATCGAGCCGAAAGTTGGATGTTTAATATTACCGAAAATAGATATCAAGTCCGCAACTTACGCGGCTATAATTCACCAATATTCAAGAAATTGCTAGCATAATCAGCGCAATTCGGTACTTGACATGCTTGTATTAATAGCATTTAGCTATCGATCGAATTACACCACAAAGGAAACAAAGAGTTGGAACATTGCTACATGCATGAAATCAATAATCGGCCAAGCAGAGAGAGGACAGTAGAATGTATGCAATCGATTAGTCATCGCTGTCTTGTATACGTAATAAAAAAAATTTCTGCATATCCATCTTAATCAGGTCTGTTACAAGCACCCCGATTATCACGCATCCGAATCAAACCTTTTTGATAAATTATTAATTAGTGTTCTAATTTGCGATTGGATCGGCAAATTCCTGTACACTTACAAAGTTGGTTAATAATGGGCTCGAATACAATTCAGTTAAAACATCATATAAAATTAATAAGCACATTCCCATCGGTGATATTATTTTGGAAACTATAAAGTAACAAATTACTGTATTTCACTACGTACGGTATTAATAGTAAATATACTCCAACAAAATTAAGTCAGGAAAATTTTTTTAGCTAGTGAACAATTATAAAATACAAAATTCGAAAACAACTTACCTCTTTCGAAAAACTATTGATTTGGATAGTAATGATGGTAATGTTGACTTTTATCAATGAAAATGTAAATTGACTTGGCTACTATATTTAAATAAATCATTTCCAACCTCTATTTAAGAGGCTTTCTCAAAAAAATTTGTAATAAACATGCATTTAATTGAATAAACCCATTACTTTTCTTACCAATATCTGTTGAGAATTCCACAGATTACACGTATATATCATAAATGTTACAAAGGCAAGCAAATTAAAAACTTCAACATTCGAAAAACATCATAAAAATAAGCGCAGCTAAAATTACTGACGCGCACTATTAAAAAACCCTGGGATGCTAGACATTGATACGCGGATATGTATATGTTACAAAGATATACAGTCGCACTCCCTTATTATATAATAGTCGCACCATCGGGACCATATGAAATTTTTGACAAAATGGTGACTATATGGAGAATGTAACTATATGGAGAGCAGATTCGTTATGTTTATTAAGATGTTGGGACCTCCAAGAGGTGTGAATATACAAAGAATTTACTATATGGAAGTTTGACTGTATTCGAATTCAGAGAATATTAAATATAAAGGCGGGGTGGGAATATCGTAACAATTAATCGTGGCGGTAAGTGTAAATCAGTAGTGTTTATGTGGGGTTTTTTGCCTCAGTTGCTAATCCCGAATTTATTTAATCTTAGAAAAGTTCTCTTGCAAAACTTGGATGATTGAAAATCTGTCTGGGTTGAGTAGTATGTATAAGCATAAGTGTAGAAAAATTTATTTTGGGTAGGGAAAGATTGTGGGGATGCAGAATGAGTAGTTAGTATAGAGACAAAAAAGCAAATCAATTATACACAACGTGAGAGAATAATAATGTATAATAATGTGATGTTGGAACCGGCATTAAATGGTGAAAATGAAATTTTTTTGGCTATCGAAACACAAAAATCAGGATGCCTATAAACGCATCAGGAACAACTTTATTGAGAGTCGCGTGGTAATACATTAAATGAGGTATGATAAAAGAACGAACTGCTCCAATAAAATTTTCGCTAATAAATTACATTACCATACCATGTGATTTAGTGCCGATATACCGATAATACTTATTATGATGTGATTGAACTATCGGAAATACCAAATAGATTGGAAACGGTTAACTCTGCTGATCGACTTATTATTGAAGCAAAGAAGATCAGCAATCGTCGTACCAAAGTATTATCATATTAAAAACTTTTTTCGGAAATTGTGACACAGACCAGTACTATATCGCTTAGTATTAGTGCGGAGATTTTTCATGGAACAAATCCAACACTAATAAAAATTGTCTCGATATACCGGATTCTCTCGATAAAGCCTATAACGGATGCTAACCAAAAAGTACTATATGCCAGTTCTATCAAAAATATACGGATATCCAATCAAATGTAAAACTTTGTCTCACATGAACGAAATCAAACCACGAGATCGAACGCTAACTTTCCAAAGCGAATTATGCAAAATGAAACATGATAACCCAAGCTTAACAGGTGTACGATTAGCAGACATAAGGCCTTCATAATTTAGTTAAGCTAAACAAATATTAATTGAAGATCGCCAATAAAATTGCAGATAACGAGGTACTACATGGTTTGCTATGATATCCGGTATTAGTATATCGTGAAAACTCGATTTAGCGGATCTCTCGATTTAACGGAGGAACCGTAGCCTCCGTTTCACTGCGTATTACTGTGACATCAGGGGTTATGTATCAGATCTCCAAACTTCTTAATCACGTGCCCATAGAAAAATCGAAGATCGATTTTTGTAGTAATTAAATCGTTACAAGTACTAAAAAATCATACTTAATATTATGTATCAATTTTTCGTACACAAGAGCTACAGTTAAAATACGAGCGTAGGATTCTTGGTTGTTGCGTTGTTAAGATAAATCACGAAATGAGCTTTGCCCAATCACTTCCAAACTCAATAATTTCAGTTCAATGTCATGTAAGCAAGAAATGCTGTGTCGTACGGCCGACGGACATATTGAGTGGTTCGCGGTTAACGATCGGTTTCTTCTTGAAACGATCTCAATCCCCTGATTAAACCCAATGATTATCAGTTTAATTTCTCATTCTGAAAGCGATATTACGTCAACATAGATGTGTCTATTCAATCTATACTGTACTATTCAAATGTCGTCATATTTTTAGCGATTTTAACTGACTCTCTATCACTAATCATAATCACGGCTAAAAATCTAAACCGATTTTCGCATCAACCTTGATTTCGATTGTAATCGGAGGATTATAATTTGATATGGACAGTAAAACCGACGATAAAGCATATATAGCTTCACATAAGCGTTTGACCTGGGGAGAATCAAAATTAGTAAGCACAACGTCGAGAATACTTGGTTCCACTGTACATTTGTTTGTCATGCTTTGTGCACAAGAGAGTTAGCCTAATCCCATAGGGATAATAGAAGCCTTAGTACAAAATTAATTTGCCAATTTCTCGTTATCACCCATTTCCATCAGTTTATTATTGGTTTTATCTGTATAATTTAGGTTTATCAACTCTGTCGATTTAGATTTTATAATTGCCAGAAAAACATTAGTATTGTTTAAAAACTATGGTACACGTAATTTCTGAAACTTAATGTTCAAATATATAATTTGGATGTCCAACTACTTTGTTAATTAAACAATTCTCGTTACGAGAAAACTTGTAAAAGTTAGAGCATATATTAATGCAGGTTCTAGATGTGAACACGAGAACTTTAAAATTCTCGTGTCCATCGTTGTATCCCAATTGATTATCTTTTTTCTTGTGCAGCGAACACAATCTACTGGAAACACGGAGATTTCTTAGCGTCCGCTTATCTTCTACAATGCTAACCCTGTCTTATATCTACAAGGGAATAACCCTAACTCAATGAAAATATGTAAACACATGTGTCTCCCTAATGTTAATACAGTCAACTCTCCCTAAATGCACACCCTCGGGACTGAAAAGTCGAGAGCGTGCATTTAGGGAGTTTGTACTAGTAAATCACGTGATAACATTAATATGTTTATTGTAATTTATTAATTTTCACATTGCATAAAATACTGATCTTTGTCTGCCGCATCATACTGGCTTTTCTTTCCCTATAATATACCTTTCAAGAATATTTGCCATTTTCACTTGTTCTTTTGTATTTTCTTGTTGAATCAAAATGTTTGTACGATATCCAAGCTTTTTAATGCATCACTAGCACTGATAACAGTTGTTTCAGTGCTATTGTCTATATCTTCCAAGCTACTGTTTCTACAAGTTCATTAATGATTTGATTGTCATATCCTCCTTAACCGAGCAAAATAATTATGATACAATGCTTAAATTATTCGTTGATTGATATCATGTCATATTTGTGTTCAGTAAATATATTATAACTAACACTAATATACAAAAGTTAATTTAAAATATGACCTGATGTTAGAAGGTGCTAATGGCCTGATTCAAGTATCAGGATTGATTCGCTAAATATCTTATAAATGATCAGCACATGCGGGTTTGGCCACGTTTGGCAACTAAGGCCACTCGCTTGGAAGGCAAGTATTCTACCGCTATACTAGTAATGCAGACGGGTCCCGTGCGTGCATTTATAGATTTGTCTTTATATCAGAATAACCCCTGGGATTGCGAAATCGGTTGCACGTACAGAATAGGGAGAGAGCATTTAGAGAGAGTTGACTGTATACGCTTTGCGTTAAGTATGCTTAGTTCCCCAATCGTCTGGTAACCCAATTTGAGGTATTATTAACCGATTGCATTGGCCTAAACCCGAGAGCGGCTAAAAAATAAAACTAGCATAATAATATGATGAAATATGTGTGACAATGTAGTTTCAAGTGAAGTAGAAATAGTTAATTACTATTCAGTGTCTAAACTCCCTAATACCAGAGTGTGGGTAACTTGTAAAAGAAAAGTTTTATTCAAACGCAAATTCACATTACTCATTAGTAGACCTAAGACGGTGTCTCGACAACTTTAGTAAAAATATATTTAGCATTACAAGATGGGTGCTCTTATCAGCTACCTCCCTTATCAGATTTGGCAATCAAAGTTGCTAAAATTAGCAATCACTATAGGGGAGGTACCATAAACAGTAATTAACAGACATTTTCAGTAATTGTGCTATTTATATTATTGTTTCTACTGCAATATTATATGACATGTATAATTTATCCAACAATAAAGAAATCTTTTCACTTTATTTGGCAAGAGCTTATGAGGAATCGAGCATATCTTTACAAATAATTAATAATTTACGTATGATTGTCTACCTGCTTCCAACAAAAATTAACTTGGTAATGAATAGTCTATAAAATATAGCGGATGCCATTGATTATTTGTAGTCGTTGAAAAAAAAATGACAAAAATGATAAAAAATCAATCATGACATAACAGAAGACATCAAGGAAAAACGGATTATGGTATGTAATGTCATTGTCCCAGTCTATAATCACCTCAAATGGGCTGCCAAAAGGGTGTGACTATAGACAGTGGTAAGGTGTCTCATATGTCAATGTCAAGACATTTGGCAAGATTGGATTACCAAAACAGTCTGCCCTATGCTTACGGTTGCTCATAAAAAGCTCGTGTTAGTTGGGCAACCAGACACCTCAATGACAATTGGGAGACCACATTATTTTCTGACAAAACTGCTTTTCAGTTATTCAGAAACACAATAACCCAATGGTATAAGGGCAAACGACCAATCCAGCGGATTCCTAAAGATCGGGCTAAAATCTTTGCATGGGGGGATTTTGTATACACGGAAAAACTTTCTATTTTGCTTTAGAATGCGAATTTTTACGTTAATATTTTGCAAAGTCATACGCAAGAAATCAATAACTTTTTAGGAGCAATTGGCGTTTCCAGCAAGATAATGAGCCAAAGCATGCAAGTCATGTTGCTCAGGCATTTCTTAGCGAAAGTTCTGGACTGGCCTTCCAATAGTCCAGACTTAAACCTATTGAAAATCTTTGGGCATTGTTAAAAAAAAAAGTAGAAATGCGTATGCCTAAAAATCTTTCAGAACTAGAGCAGAAGAATGGGATAGAATTCCGAATAATGTTCTAATTACCTGTATGTCAATGAAAAGGAGATGTGAGATGATAATAGAAAACAATGGTGAAAGAATAAATTATTAATTTTATGTCAATAAAACTTTAGATTATGGGCTTTATTTAATTTTTTTTGTTAAGTTTTATGTAATAGTTTTTGAGCAATAAGTAAATAAAAAATTCCAAAAACTTTTTACACACTGTGCATATTGGTAATAAACAAGTATCTTGTCAAACTACTTTGTTTCGAGATTTTTTGGGGGCTAGTTGTTATTTCTGGAAGATCCTCAAGAGTAAATAATCCTTCTGGTCTTGTTCGTAATGCAACTTTTTTTACTTCTTTGACAACACTGAGGACACTGATTAAATCATGCTATAATAATAATCGTCACGGGAAATGAATAGAAATTCAATTAGCAAATTGACAATATATAGGAGCATACCTTTAATCGCAACTCATCCTTTAGAACAGCAAGGCTTTCTGGGACACTTCTCAATGTTGTTCCAATTCGATATTGGCACAACTCAAACACAAAATAATATTTGAGATTCACATCGTAATACATAGCCGTTCAAGCCTTTTGATTGTAAACTGACTTTCAGAAAAAAAAGGTTGATACAAGAAACTCTTTCTCTATATTTCCATAATTACCTCCATGAGATATTCCATGAAGAACAATGCGCCTCACCCTTTTTATCGTCTCTTCCGTGAATTTCAATCTCTTCAATAGACGATCCAACTGATCTTTCATTTCCCTAAACAGATTGTACTTGTAAGAAATCGGCTTCGAATTATGGGGATCCTCATCGATGAACGTTTCCGCGCCAAAATATTCCATGTGATCTTGTTGGAAAACCGACTGCGTAACATTGGTAGTATGCTCTTCCTAAGACCACAGAAAGAAAACAAAGTCATTTAATTTTTCATAATGCTATATATCGAGACACACTTAATGGTCATACCACAGACGCGACATTCTCCCAAAACTTGGCGATTGACTGTGATTTCTTTTCTTCCTAAAAAGAAAATATTCAAGTCAGTAAATAGCTAAATCAAACCACGGAGCCGCAACTTATGCACACCCGACCGCAGCCAGGAGTGTTGGTGGTTTTTGTATAAAAATACTTCTAATAAAACTCTTCTTTTGGTTGTAGGACGGAACCACAGACCGCAGTCAGTAGTTGAACACAGACCGCAGCCCCATCCAAAGAAAAAAAATGTCCTTGGACCCGTCCGCTACAACAAAAATAAGAATGAACCTCTAATATAGCAAGCGCCTTTTAGTCCTCAGAGTAGCAGCTTCAGGTGCCTGTCCCCAGGTAAGTATTGCTCTAAGACTGCGGGCATATCGGTCGTGTTCTCGGTGTTTATCAAATCGGAAATCGCTGTACTGTTGACGGTATAGTAAAAAACTCAGCAGAGACCATTCGTGGTCAAAGGTGAAGTAAGCAGAATCATCCACAGGGATTCCTAACGAAAAGAAGACTTCCTTCATTAAAATAAAAACTATTCCATAACACGTCAAAAAAACTTACCTTCCATTATCGCGAATGTGTTAATGGTTAGTATTAGATGGACATAAAAAAATTTTTTGCTTAAAACGCGATTTTCACGATCACGTGCCATCAATTATCACGACGATCATATCGACTATTACTAAAGCCATTGGTAGATATGCTTCCCCTAGCAGTCGGCACGATATTGCTATGCTTCTGTTTTTCTTTCTTGATCCTTTATTAGAATTTTAGTACTCTTGAAAACTCTCTCTTCTTGTAAATTTCATAAGTAATTTTTTCTTTCCTGAGATAAGCTTCCAGTGTTTGAGTATTATTTATTTTAAAAATGTAAGGAGCAATTTTTTCACCTTGTTCTTTCTTTAGAATACTTCTGATTGCACTGTAGTTTTTAGGTTCCATAGTGGATCTGATATAGATTAGTTTCATATAAGTAATTTTATACAGGAATACTCCTATAGTTAAAAAACAAAATTGAGGAATTTAAATTTTACTATAATAACACCGATAAAAAGTATCGATGTTGATATTCTGACCAATCGCAATAACTCAAAGAGATAACGTCTGACGTTGGCGAATGCCTAATTTGTTATAAATCATCAAAGCCAATAGTTTGGGATCACGAAAGCTTCGGGCATGTAACCAGTGCTGATTTCAACAATAAATGCGCTTGTCATGTCATTATTTTCTTTTATTTATTTGTTTCTATGTGTGTATTGGAACAATTCTGCAATTTGTTTTCTATTTTAAGACTTCAATATGAATTGCGAAAACAAGTGAGCAGGCACATTACGATAATAATAATTGATACACTTATTTTGTCAATGTCTTCTTTATTACTCTTTACTAACGACGTACAGTACATTTGTATATTCACTAGAACGATTTCATGAATTGTGTCGGATTTGTAATACTTGGGCACAGCGAACCAAAATTATCGATTTATTGCTGTTTTTATCGAACAGTATATCAAGAATCACGGAAATTATCGATAGTTAACAATAATAAAGAAACGGATATTTGCTTTATGTTTCTAGCTTTCGTTTCTTTCTTGGTTTATGTATTGGTGTTAATGTTTGTTTATTAGTTATGATTCTTGGTAAAATTTATAAGTGATTTTTTCTTTATCTAGATATTTCTGGAGTGATTGATTTTAAAAACATATGGAGCAATTTTTTCACCCTGTTCTTTTTGTAGAATACTTATAATGGTACTGTAATTCTTGGGTTCCATGGTGGATTTAATGTAAATTAGTTTCATATTTATATTTTTACATAGAGATAATCCTATATGAAATACATTATTGTTATTATTATAATGATAACACATGGTCAAATGTTCACTTTGTCTGGTTTTGTTGCAGCATGCCCCACATAATAATAACATTTATATCTTACTATGCACTGTTCGCAGAAAGAAGCTATCGCCTGTCATTCTCCCCAGTGTATACTTTACAATAACCGATATTATTGGTGGGGATATCACTGTATATGCATATTATGATTGAGTGTTAACCACAAAGGATCGTATGATTAGACATAACGTATTAGATGTGACACTATACGCCACGTCTAATGGTACATAGTTAGTCCTTCAGTAAGCGCAGCTAGAGCCTTACTGGACAAACGTTCCTCACATTCAGAAGGATTATTATGAGCAGGTGAATCATTGATAAGTTCTGTAACGAAACAAGTGTCGAATCCGTCTTAGTTATGCTTTAAAGAATCAAGCAAAGTTTAATATTACAAAATCATCGGATTTTGCGACCAAAAGCATTTCCCCACCATGATAAATTTGGTTACATGATTATCGTCATGCATGATGTAACTTTTCCCCATAAATCTTAATCATGGAAAAACTTTTTCTATATTTCTCCACCAGAACCCGTTTCCCCTTGAACACATCCCACAAAACTTAACGTCACAACAACTCCAATAATGGGTCTTCTCGATATCGTCCCAGCAGGTGTTCTCACCGGTGACAACGTGCGTAAATTATTCAACTATGCCCGGGAACATGGTTTTGCTATCCCAGCAGTTAACTGCACAAGTTCATCTACTATCAACGCAGCTCTAGAAGCTGCACGTGATGTCAAAGCTCCTCTTATCCTTCAGCTCTCTCAGGGTGGCTCTGCTTTTTATGCTGGTAAAGGGCTTAGTAACGAGGGCCAACGTGCGTCTATTCTTGGCGCTGTTTCAGCGGCTCACCATGTACGTGCTGTGGCAAAAGATTATGGGATGTAAGTATGCTTAAAATCGTCGAATGGATGTTCAATTATAAGGAATCAAATGAAGCATCAATTTCGATTATCGTTATTGGCAACCCAATTGAATGTATCAATTTTTGATTCATTTAAATTTATGCGTTTAATAGTCCCGTTGTGCTGCACTCTGATCATTGCGCAAAGAAACTTTTGCCCTGGTTCGATGGCATGCTCAAAGCAGATGAAGAATATTTCAAAGTACACGGCGAACCACTTTACAGCTCCCACATGCTTGATCTGTCCGAAGAACCAAAGGACGAAAACATTGCCATCTGCAAAAAGTATTTGGCGCGCATGGCAAATGTTAATTTACTTTTGGAAATGGAGATCGGTATCACTGGCGGTGAAGAGGATGGCGTCGATAACACTGGCGTTGACAATGCGCGACTCTACACCCAACCGGAAGACGTCTGGGATGTGTATCGTGAATTGAGTCAAGTCAGCGACTTGTTCACCATTGCCGCGGCTTTTGGTAATGTACATGGTGTGTATAAACCGGGCAACGTTAAATTGTCTCCGCATTTGCTTAAGAAGCATCAAGATTACGTCCGTGAAAAGTTGGGGACTCAAAATGAGAAGCCTATTTGGTTTGT
The DNA here is from genome assembly GCA_910592345.1 of Paraglomus brasilianum. Classification (NCBI taxonomy): domain Eukaryota; kingdom Fungi; phylum Glomeromycota; class Glomeromycetes; order Paraglomerales; family Paraglomeraceae; genus Paraglomus; species Paraglomus brasilianum. The sequence continues at coordinate 10,858 of CAJVPI010000620.1, forward strand.
GTTCCACGGTGGTAGTGGTAGTGTAAAGAAGGAGATCGAGGAAGCTGTCTCGTATGGAGTTATCAAGATGAATGTTGACACTGACACGCAATGGGCTTATTGGGAGGGAATACGAAACTTTTACGAGGGCAAGAAGGGTTATCTCCAAACTCAAGTTGGAAATCCCGAGGGTGATGGTATTCCTAATAAGAAGTACTACGATCCTCGTGTGTGGGTTCGTGAGGCTGAGAAATCAATGGTGGATCGTGTGAAAGAGGCTTGCCGTGACCTGGGCAACGTCAACAGGTTGTAAATAATCTAGATGCAATTTCTTGATGCAACTTGGGCGAAGGTGTATTAGTTGTACTTTGAGAACTATTTTATTGTCTGCTGTTATTGTCACGTACATGGACTTAATACTTTTAAATTAAACGAAAATAAAATACTATTTTAAAGCAAATTTCAAAAGTAGTCTTTGTTGTCGAAGAAATCCGTGTTTTGTAAACTGATTGGTCTATGGTTTATTTAAATCATTACATACAACGTTTACGTGAGTGAAGTTGTCCAAAAAGAGTCCGTATCTACTTGAATTTAAATCTGATTTCCTGAATTATTATCCCCCAAGGCAGTTAATATTACTATTCAAGTCATATGATCTTGAAACCTTGTACCATATATCATCCGCTACTTGTACACCATGCTAGAGCGCTTCGTTAGGATATAAAAGAAAAAAAGGAGAGCTTTGTGCCTTTACATATGAAAACATGATTTTACTTTTGATAGAAGACGAAATTACCAGGACTTGTAATTTGGTTCGAGAAAACATTCTTTTAAACCCCGTCGATCCAAGAATGTCAAACTGCATATGCCCAGATAAGGAAGGCATTGTCCCACACCAATTTAAAAAACCAACGACAGATATTCTAAAGACTTTTCTGCTTATTCTCAGTATATATAAAAATTGCCATCATGTCAAATAATATGCGCGGGTTGACTATGTTCATTGCGGACATAAGAAACTGTAAGAAGCTGAAAGAGTTTATTATCAAAAACTTAATATGCTCTTAATGAATAAATCCCTTTTTTCGTAAACCTTAGGTCGGGTGCGTGAGTCGGAGGAAAAACGAATCAACAAAGAGATGGCGAATATACGAGCCAAGTTTAAAGGTTTATTTGCTATTTTGCTACCGCCATGTTACGTCCAGCATCCAATTTAACATATCTTGTGCTTTTTTGCCACATTTAGAGGGCAATATAAATGGGTATCAGAAAAAGAAATACGTTTGTAAATTGCTATACATGTATATTCTCGGTTGGGACATTGATTTCGGTCACATGGAGGCTGTGAATTTAATATCTAGTAATAAATACAGCGAGAAGCAAATAGTAGGTCATATTTCAGTGTTGTGTGTGATCTTTCGCGTATATTCGCACTTGATTCTCAAGTGTTCTTGGGTGTATCATAGGGATATCTTGCAGTGACGCTGTTAATGCACGAGAATAGTGACTTGACCCGCTTAGTAGTCAATTCGATAAGAAAAGATCTCGACGAATACAATGAAATATTTAATTGCTTGGCATTACATGCAATAGCTAATATTGGAGGAAGGGAAATGGCCGAGTCTTTGAATGGAGATGTGCATCGACTGTTAATATCTCCGTAAGTAGCATGGTGATAGTGTTAACAGAGGGTGTGGGGACGATATTATACGAAAGTAACTGGACTGCCTATCCATCTTTTTAGTGCATCAAAGAGTTTTGTGAAGAAGAAGGCGGCTCTGACACTGCTACGCCTGTATAGAAAGCATCCTGATGTAATTCCAGCAGTCGATTGGTCAGAGCGTTTGATTGCTTTGCTGGACGAGCCAGACTTGGTAATTAATATATATTCGAGGCTATGTGTAAAATTTTGTGTTTATGGTACTTTTAATTCGATCAATAGTTTAATGCATATGTTCTTTAACTAGGGCGTTGTCTTGTGTGTTACTAGCTTAATAATGGCATTGGCACAGGATAATTTGGAAGCTTATTTGGGATGTTACGCTAAAGTTGTAGAAAAGTTGTCAAAGGTATGTTGCCTCGTTCATTGCAAATGTCAATCTTGAACTCACTGATCAGCTGAACTAGAATGCTTGCTTTTTTGATTAGATTGTGGTAAAGAAGGAGTATGCCACAGATTACGTGTACTACAAAGTGCCAATACCTTGGCTACAAGTGAAGTTTCTACGTATATTACAATATTACCCACCATTAGGTATGTAGTGAGACTGGCACGATATGAGTAGCTTTCCGTACAAACAATAATTTCGCTGTACACTTTACGTGATCACTTGATAGATGATGCCGCTGTCAGACACGATCTCCATACTGTCTTGCAAACGATCATGCAAAACTCTCAAGACACTCCAAAGAATGTCCAACACAACAACGCTCAGAATGCGGTCCTTTTCGAGGCGATCAATCTAGCCATCCACTTGGACACGGAATCAGCGATAGTCAATCAAGCTGCCGTGCTTCTCGGTCGATTCATCACATCAAAGGAAACAAACGTACGCTACCTTGGCTTGGAAACTATGGCTCATCTGGCAGCGTGTGTTGATTCGCTCGAACCGATCAAGAAGCATCAAGATACAATCCTACTCTCACTCAGGGATAAAGATATTAGTGTACGCCGTCGAGGATTGGACTTGTTGTTTAGTATGTGTGATGTTAGTAATGCCAAGGTCATAGTCACTGAATTGTTGCGATATTTAAGCATTGCTGATTATGGATTGAGGGAAGAAATGGTGCTTAAAATTGCTATTCTTACTGAGAGATTTGCGACTGAATATCAATGGTATGTTGACATCATTCTCCAACTGATTAGCACTGCCGGCGATCACGTGGGTGATGAGGTCTGGTACCGGGTGGTGCAGATCGTCACTAACAATGAGGAATTGCAAGAATACGCGGCACGAACAGTATTAAAACATCTTCGATCACCCACATGTCATGAAAACTTGGTCAAAATTGGAGGATATATTCTAGGCGAATTTGGTCATCTGGTAGCTAACATACCAGGTGGAAGTCCGATTGAGCAGTTTCATGCAATTTACTCAAAGTTTGGACTATGTTCAGCACAAACGAAAGCCATGTTGATGACAACGTTTTTAAAGTTTGTCAATCTATTCCCAGAGATTAAAGGGGAGATTGTATCTGTATTCCATAACTATAGACACGTACTAGATTCAGAGTTACAGCAGAGATCTACCGAGTATTTAGCTATTTCCACCATGCCAAGTGACGACATACTACAAACGGTATGTGAAGAGATGCCTCCATTCCCCGAAAGAGAATCTGCTCTACTACTCCGGTTACAACAGCAACACGCAGCTACTGAGGACAAACGCACCTGGCACATTGGAGGAAAAGAAGCTAACAAGGAACGGGAAGCTGTTCGATTACAATTGTCAGCTAATCGAAGCAACTCGACAGATAGCAGATCGACCCCGAACAACGACGCTTCTACAGACTTGTTAACATTGGAGAGCCTAACTATAGATTCTTCGGCTGCTGCCTCACAAACATCTTCGGCCCATATACCTGCGGGAACAGTAACTCCGGGCTCAGAGCGATGGTTAGGAAAGTTACTCTATACGTCGGAAGGAGTATTATATGAAGATAATCAGATTAATGTAGTACTTAAATCAGAGTACCATGGACATGTTGGCCGGCTCGCATTGTACTTTAACAACAAGACGAATACAAATATCACATCATTCACTACTATCATAGAACAAGTTCCACATTTATCAATAACAACACCACAGCCTGCTGCAACAACAATTGCGGTTCAAGCTCAAATCCAACAATTATTCCATATCGAATGCAACAAGCCGATCACGACAATGCCAATCGTGCGTATTTCCTTCATCTCTGGCTCACTCCATAACCTTGCTCTACGTCTTCCGATAGCACTGACCAAGTTTATGGAACCCATCGAACTTGGTGGACCAGAGTTCTTTGCCAGGTGGAAGCAGATTGGAGATTCTCCGAGAGAGATTCAAAGAATATTTCAATCGTTGGTGCCTATAAAGTTGGCGGATGTGGGCACAATGTTGACTGGATTCAGATTTGGATTGTTAGAGAGCGTAGATCCAAATCCTAATAATTTTGTTGGGTCGGCAGTATTGCATACAAAGTCAGCAGGAATGACAGGATGTTTGATGCGACTGGAGCCGAATTTGGATGCGCAGGTATGATAGAAAAGATGAACAGGATTTTAGAAAGATCGTATGGATACATTTCATGTTTTTCTCTATGATATGTACTCACATTTACGTCTATCAATAGGCATATCGGTTAACAGTGCGCTCAACGAATGAGCACGTATCTGAGCAAATATGTAGCCTGCTCGAGCCGAGATTAGCAAATGATGTTGTGTAGAATAAGAATACACACTTATAGAGAATTGATAATATCGTACGTACTTATTATACTATCATTATTATCACTTAATAATTTTGAGTTTCTTTTCCCTTGATTATATAACCCAATGACAGGAACATAAAAAGACGTTTCCAGATCATCCTCGCTACTCAAGTCGTATATATCGGCGATCTGTATATTGTTTATATTTTCTCAACTGGTACTTCTCTTGTATCATATATAAAAAAAAAAAAAACAAAAAACAACCAGTAAACGTTCAACTAGATCTTAATGACGATCGATTCAGTTTTCCAGATAAAAAGCAACTCGTTTATTCATATGTACGGAAAAGAATGAGATGAATATTATATGCACATAAAATTAATAAATCATAATTTTTTTATCTTTTCTCTTTTCTCTCTACTGGCCATTACCACAATTATCCTCCATCATAATCATCACCATCACATTATTCTACTTCGTCTTACGATGCTCAACTTCGCCGCCACCGGCTATAACGGCGACACGAAATCTGGACATTAAGTTTCTTGCCGCATTCGAGTGATCATAGACACCGCCATTAAATGCAGTTGTCATGTCTTTACCTATACCAGCTCTCACAACGCCACGACCGCCAGGGTGTTCGTCCATGAATGTAGTGATATCGTAGACTATGCCTTCGATTAGAACCAAAGCATTGGTTTTCGCCTTTTCTTGATCTATGTGGAACAAAAGGTTAAAGAGAGTGAGTAAACAATAAACAATGAACAATGAACAATAAACAATGAATAATGACAAGCGAATTACAACGCAGAATTTATATAACTTACAGTCTTCAAAAGAGATAACCGGCAAAGAATCAATAGGCGTACCCCAGTCCAAAGTCTTTTTAACAGCATCCAAATATTTCTGTTGCATGTAAACCTGTCCCTTTTTAATCTCATTCTCGGGGAACTTTTTCAGATTGGAAGCCAGTCCAAATATTGAACAGGTCTTGATCAACCATTTTGTAGGATCGTATTGGTAGAACTTGATGGCGTTGCGATAATCCTGAGGAAATTCGTGATGGAAGTTGTGGTAACCTTCGCCCATGGTGACGACAGCAGTGATGAAATGGTCTCGGGGAGTGCGTTTATCATCGAAAGGCTTGTCACCAAGATAGTGGGCAAGGGAGTTGACACAGAATGTGGCGTGATGGACCAAGACGAGACGAAGTATTGCAGAGTAGTAGAATCCGCCCTAGATAATTCAAAGTTAAGAGGAAATATATATACGGTTAGTTAGGAACTGCCTGAGAGATCGTACGAGCAAAAATCAGCGGATGGATGGTTTAACCTAGAATTGGTTTCATAGGATTTTAAAATTGGATCGAACAAAAAACAGTAATCCGATCCAACACCATCATCATGCTTTACATATTTCGGCGTGTTAATAATATCGTACTTACCCTCCAATCACCCCATCCAAGACCGGGAATAAGAGTCGGGAAAATAACTCCACAGAACAATGCAAATAGTCCATAATGCTTGTGTTGAGCTCTTATCAACCAATCAGCGTTCAAGTCTGAAATATCTGTTTTGCCTAACACGTTTGGATTCTGCTTGAGGATCATCCATCCAATATGAGAGTAGAGTAAACCCTTGTGAGCACTGTAGGGATCACGATCAGTGTCAGTATAGCGATGATGTGCACGGTGATCTCTACACCACCACCGAAGAGAGCCTTGAACTGCTCCTGAAGCCACGAAAAGAAGGGCGTACTGAAGGGGACGTGAAGCCGTATATGCACGATGGGCCCATAATCTATGATAACCTATTTGTTGGATAACGAGTTAGCACGGGGGTGATCCGATGATGATCTGAGGATGTTTAACATGACAACGACAAGGCTATTTTTTTTTTCTCACCTGCTGTAATACCAGTTCCAGTGGCAAAGTAATAGATCCCACTCCAGATAGCAGTCTTGAGCACGAGATTTGTTGTTGCTATGCCGTAAATAGCAATAATTGGTGTGGTTCCTAATATAAAGGCCTGTAGCCAATTAACATGCTTATACCAATTCGTCCATGTTATTGGCTCATCACGGATATGACGTCGTCGTTTTTCTGTAGTCCGAGTTATTGTTGCCGTTTGACTCATGACTGACTTAGCTGACACGATGGTCGATAATATGTATGATTAGTGATGGGGTTTTTTCCAGAGAAATCCCAAAGTGTATGATGGATGTGTGAGTGTCGATGAAAAGAGGGTATTTATGCGATTTTTATAAAATGAGCAGTGATTACGGTATTTCATTATCTTTTGGGGCGGCTAGTTTTCTTTGGGGCGATTTAAGTGCAGTGGAGTTTAGCAATTGTTACCGCATTGGCGCTAAAGCACCAGTAACAATATGGAATTTAGGAGTGACGAACAATCCAGCAGATATATTAGGCTAATAATATTTAATTTATCTGCCAGTTTAAGTTGTACTTGTGCATATACTCTTTATTTACTTTCCCTTGCTATTATTGTCACAAGTCATTCTTCCCAATGGAGATTGTCCCCAAATTATTTGAGAAATTTTCCTCATTTTCATGTGAAAGCATATCACACTATTTGTTGTACGAGGATCGGCAACCTAATTACATCACCCCCATCACCCCATCATCGGACCTTACAATATGAGATACTTCCCACATGGAGGTTTAGCGTTAGCGTCATATCTGATAATAACCCCTGCCCTCGATATTTGACGTGCATCTATTTTGGTAACAAATAGTGGCGTGACTATAACATATGCAAAATCATCTGACACCAGGGGCAAACACTGAACAAGCTACGCCCGAAAGAAGGCGTTTAGGGTAAAAAGTATTAATACTCATACGGCCATATTCAGATGTTGAGCTAACACAGTTTTTGATATTACAGTTTTTACGTCTTTACATCTGCATACATAAAAAAACCATGTGCATCCTATTCTGGACCCAAGGTTATCATCCACAATACAAATTGTGAGTATGCCAGCACATTAATAATGACCTTTTTCGGCTACTTGGATTTAATGCGCTTGCCTATTCTGTCACTTCATAATGCAAATAGCATCTTTGCGGCCAATCGTGACGAATACCTCAATCGCCCAACTTCCCTTGCAGAATGGTGGCATCCCACGATCCTTTCTGGCGTGGATTTGTTTCGCACAGAACACGGAACATGGCTAGGGATATCCTTATCAGGGCGCTTTGCTGCACTCACAAACTACCGTGAGCCATTTCCTCCAGATCCAGATACCGTTTTATCCCGCGGACTAATGGTTCGAAATATCCTCGAATCGGACATTGATCTGGAACAATATATGGAGTTTTTGAAAAAACATAACGATTGGTATGGAGGCTTTAATTTAATTGCTGCTGATCTAGGAACGACTGAGCCAAAGGCCTTTTATTATGCGAACAGAGAGAAACAGGATGTCACCGTTCTGGACAAGAAAGAGATCTATGGCTTGTCCAATTCGGTACTTGGCAACCCATGGCCCAAAGTCGAGAATGGTAGGAAGAGTATGGAACGGTTATTAAGCGAGTTTACCTCGGAAGAAGATTTGATCGAGAAATTGTTTAGCTCGTTGAGGTATGATGTTATTTTCGCATGCCGATATCTACAATTATAATTGCGCTCGCTAGTATCAACGTATTTCTTTTTCTTTGCAGTACAACGGTCCCAATCTCTGTCTCTCAACCGACATCAATAGACAAGATTGAAGAAATCAAATCAACCATTCGCGTTCCGGTAATCAACATAGGTGAACTCTATGCGACACGTACGAGTACAGTCATTCTAGTGGATCATAACGATCGAGTGGTGTTTGTTGAGCGAACGCTTTACAACGAGCTCACGCAGAAATGGGAGGCAGTCGATAAGAAATTCGAGTTTCATATTGGCAAGAGTGCAAATGTGGGCGAACCAGCGCCGGGAAGAACAAAAACGAGCGTTGTGAACGACTTGGAGTCAGAAAGTGATAAAACAAACCGGATTTGCAATAACTCAAAGATCTGAAAACTCAAACCAAGAATCGACAGTCCTTCCCAGACTTTCTAGGACCTTTTTTATTTATTAACCAATATCTTTATTTTTCATCGCTTGATTTTCCATCATTTAATCTTTTATCTGCCGAGTTCTCATCACATACGAATGTTCATTTCCTCATTAGAGATTTTTCTAGATAATTGCAAGAATCCCTTTAGAGATGCTTCATTCGCAAATAGTTGGAATTCGGATTGATAGTGAGACGACTTGACCTGCTGATGGTCTATTAGAATATTATACATTTAATAATATAATTGATATAATAATGTTATCATGTATATTGAGACAAGTGATTAATGCAAAAGTCTGATTCTAAAATTGGTCGTGATTTTGGCCAACACAGTTAATTGTATGGTATCCAATTGCTATTGAACTTGTAGAAAAAAATCTCTATTTAATCACAACCTCTTTATAAGCACATTTTCAACAATAGTTGCATTGTTCCGACTGCGTGACTATAGAGAGGGTCGACCGTATCCCTGCCACATCTACATACAGCTGTTGTAGTTAGTATCCACAAATATTGAAGAATGTAAATTTGAAGCAATACTTTTTGTGTGATTAAATTAAACAATATAATGTCTGACAGTTTGATTGAACACAAATGGAAACGTAAACAAACCGTATAATTTCAGTTCAAGATTTTATTTTAAGGTTTACATCTTTTAAGAACTTTCTGTGATTGAATAATACTTTTATGAATCCTTTCCAACATAGACAAAGGTCGGAGTTATTATCTAGTAGGCGTTCTCATGGCTCTGATTGAAACCATTGAAGGCTTTAGAAAGGCAAGTGAACGCGCACAACCCATTAGCCAACAAACAAGGTACAGCCTCTTGTTAATGTACATATCCATACGTTACATATTAATAAAAGCGGTTAATCATGTATTCACAACACTTTTGTTGGACGTTAGACGTTAGTGTCTTTGCTTCTCTAAAACATAGCCAAAGCTTTTATACAGTAATCTTGTCTATGGTCGAATTTTTTTAATATAATATGTAAGACAGGTCATTTATTTGTTATGCACAAAAATCACAATATTGTCAAAATTGACTAATCCTTTTTAATAAGCGCAACGTCAACCATGTAATTAATGTTGACATAATATTTTCTCGAAATTGTTCGTTGATTTTCTCACAGGCTGTTTAAGACATCATTTATTTACATCCGTATTATTTAATAGTTAGTCTTTTGTGCATGTCTTTTTTCATGCGTGTCAAATTTTATCCATACCTTCAATATATTTCTTGTGCCATAAACTTGGTCATCTAATGTTCGTTTTTGGCATTAATTTTAAGCTTTTACCGTTTCCTAGCACGTGATGCCAGAAATACCGAATATTCCAAAATTTAGAAACGTTACCGAGCCGTCCGTGATCGGTCGAAGAAATACATTCTCCTGCACGCACATGCAATGGCACAATCTTTACAAATCAGTACCGAGTCAGCCAGCGGAACATAATAATACATGTAAGAGGCTAGAACAAATCAGTACAATGAATGAATAAACTAACTAATATTGTATAACAATTATGACTACGACTATACAGTATCATGTATTTATATTATGTACAGCGCTAATATTTAATATTAACAACCTTGTATGCAATAAGGATACGTCATGTAGTCTATTATACAGTCAAACCTCGATATAGTTATAGTGAATTTCGCTATATAGTAAAGAATTCCTCTGATACAAAAACAGTATTATTAAATTTTCCCTCGATATAATGACGTTATATAGTAAGTCTCGTTAGATATAGTCAACAATATTAGTATTATTGTATTAGTAGATTGCATCTCGATATAGTCCACTTGATGGTTTTTGACCAACTATAATACAACACGTGTTGATTAAAAGTATGTATATGACTATATCGAGATTCTCGATATGGTGAGTTTCGATATAGTAAAGAAAAATCCCCGTCCGTCGACTTGACTATATCGAGGCTTGACTGTATAGCGTGAAATGCGGTAGCTTTTGATAGATTAGACAATCAGGAGTGACCCTGTGATGACTGCGCCTGTCAGAATACTTTTGGAAATTAATTAAATATGTGTATACGATCTATAAAAAGAAGTTCATTGTATAATAATAGATACATTCGACATGACATTGAAAAAAAAATTAAACTTGAGAATGGGATACATTTAACTATTTAACTGGTGCTTATGTAATAAACGTTGGCAAACAAAGATTGAAAAAAAAGAAGTTGTTCATGTGTTTTTTAAGCCCAGGGACACAGCATATAATTTCGGGACAGAAACTCCGATTTGCACATGGCGGACCGAATTTAACACTCACAATCGTACAGATACATAAATACACATGAATCAATTAATTGCGATTCAGGTACAACTTGAACACAGATAATAGCAAATAGGCACTGCGCATTATTCAATTTCATATGTTGATGCAACTCGGTTATTTGAAGAGAAAAAAACTCATATTGGCGTACTGTATGTGGCCTTAAAGTATATGGTGCATACAGACCACTCCCACGCCAATAATCATCCCACTGTCCAATACCAAATTTCCCCTTGCTACATACACACAACCCCATCGCGTGTATCTTGGAAAATAGATGGCCTTGGAAAGCCACATGATTGTTTGTTAGACGAACAGCTCAGCGAACTCGATAACGCAAAGGAAATAGACAAGTCGTTTATACCGATAACTCTGCATCTTGATGCGAGTGGAACAATACGCATGTGTTGAATATCTAACATAATAGCACATCACAATAGCGTCGAACAAACTTGTGCATTTTTCTCTTGATCTGATAAGAGTTAAACTGTCAGAATCAAGATTTTAGAATGGTCATCACGACAAAATGTGCGGATCGACATGGATTGTATGCTGGGAACAAGGTTACAAAATGTACATGTAAGTGGGCTCTTTACAAACAAAGCTTTTGATAATGTAAACGCTGAACAGCATAGTAATGCGTTATACTCAATAATCGTTTATTGTATAAAAGTCTTCGAGGGATTTCAAACGTCCTTATTATTACACACCAAGACTATTTTTAGATAAATTACATGTCTTTAAAAGACTTTGAACGTAAAAATGACTGTTCCTGCAAATGTTGAGGATGAAGTCGGCATCCCAGAAAGATTACCGTGTCCAGACCCGAGATCTCTGAAAACTTATCGGTGTGTCAAGACAAATTGAAAATAAGAGAAACGTAAAAATTACCAAGAATACTCTTCTCCTCGATTCTCGTCGACCACATAGAAACAGCAAAATTGATCCATCGTCGATTTCCGCTTTAGCTAACAGTCGCATCAAAACTGTCTGCGAGTTTGCGTTGTCTTACTAGTCGCCGAGTACTTGCCAACTAATGATTTTTTCACGAAAGTTCGCCACAGACAAATCGTAAAAATTACATGTTCAATCGTAACCTGTAAATAATAAATAACCTGGAAAATGGGTAGAACAGATAATATAACAAAAGTCTTTAATTAAAACTACTCCATGTTGCGACCGCAAAGTAACGCTGTCTTTGGTTACATCACTGTTGGGCAATTGAAAATTGATGCACAATATCATACAAAGTATAAAAAACAAACTTATTAATAACACAGTAATTGGAATAGCTCTGTACGAAAAAATATTACAATAAACACACAAGTTGCTGTAAAAAACAAATATTAGTATGCATACAATTGTTCAATAACCACAAAGGCAACCTACGTTATTTATTGAAAAATACATATATAATCGCTTTCGCGACAGTCAGTAAAAGAATTGCAGACTTACTTCTCATCCTTTAACAAATTGTTATCATGTTCATTTTAGTGCACTTGCAGGATACAATAAACTTTTAGTAGTTGTGTATGTAAACACAATTAGCAGTAAGAAATATTGTTAACCAATTTTTCTTCTGTTAATTGAGTCTATTTCAAGCACAATGTTATCGAAAACATGCCGTTTAGTTTACTGTAACTACAAGACAATTGCATAGAAGTGTGTTAATGTTTATAAGTATAAGACTGGTACTAGTAATGTACTGTAGTCTAAGGCATAAGACAGCCCTATAAAAGAGAAGGGAGGCCAGGATGTCTGGGTGGCAATATGCCAAGGTTTATGAAGGGTTCAACTTTATTCCAGTAAGCAAGTGAAACTGTTCAATTGATTATCAGCATAATAAAGAGACTCGAGCAATCCATTAATCAAAGCAGGGGGGCTGGAGACTAAAATAATAATAACAATTTTCTGCGGAACGATAATTGTAAGTACAGACAAGCATTGTGTGCATTTAGAGAAATAGTCATTTGTGTAATGCAAAATGACATTATATATAATGATAATATATCTATCACTATCCATTATTTAATTAATTAAAACATTGCTTTATGGTTGTTTGTTTCATTTGACTACTTTTTCCCCCACCAAATCTTTCAAGACTGTTTAGTTTGTTCACCTGCGTCTCCTGCTGCAACAAAAATAAGCGTATATTTTCTAAGCTTTTTAATGCACTACTGGCACTAACAATAGTAATCTCAGTAACTGTCATCTATTTCTTCGGCATTACCCCCTCATCAATGTCTTCTTTAAAGGTCTCTTGATTCCTCTAACAAGTTGGTCATCCTCTGGAATATAATACATAAAATTCTCTTCAGGAATATACAAAAACTCGTTAACTCGCATTGGATCGGAGAGGTAAAGCTTATTGATCATTTCACTTAAATCGATTCAACCTTCCACTGCACGCGTCAATCCATCATCATGAACAACCACCATGAACAACGGGTGCTAGAAACTAGTACCACAAGAATACTCGCAAGATAATTAACAATGACAAAAACACAATGATTATTCAAATTTCGATTACAAAGTAGTAATAATAATTGGTCAATATCAATAGAAACATCAATCACGTGTGTGCATTTATGGATAATAGTTTATATTAATATTAATATGCACAGGACCGAAAAAATCATTGCACGTGCAGAGGGTGTGCAGATATTAATATCACTAAGTCCCAAGCTCGGGACCATGCCAAACCGTGCATTTAGGAAGGGTGTGTATTTAGGGAGGGTGTGCATTTAGAGAGTGTGCACTTAGAGGGGTTATGTCTGTAGGCTTGATCGTACACTGCAGAAGCAGTAATCATCATGAAAGACAGACTAATTGCATAATCTCATAATATAGACGTGCTGTGAGAGGCCTTCCTGTATAAAATTTTTGATTTGAGTTTTCCAAGAGAAAGAAAGTTTGGTAGTGGTGGAAGGATTAGCATAGTTAACAGAGCTTACATTTGATGCTTTGTTGGCATTTATTATTATGGGCTATTTTTCATCTAAAACACTCTTCTGCTCAATACCACAGAGTATACACCATAGCAAACACAAATTGAATATACTTATATGATTTCTTTCAAGAACCAAGTCTAAATAGATCATTAATATTGACATTCTTACGCATCACCATTAATATCACAGCTAAACATCCTTTTATTAATATATATCTTTGATTGCTCAATCCCTTTTGTATTAAAATAGTAATAGTTTGTTTTCTTTTTCTAAAACAATTAATAGATTGTGCAAACAAATTTGGAACTGTGCTTTTCGGAAATGGGGCAGACTGCAACAAAACCAGACAAAGTGAACATTCTATAAATGAGGGACTGATTGTGATGTGACTGCAAAATTGA
>CAJVPI010000621.1:0-24942 GCA_910592345.1 Paraglomus brasilianum
AGGTCACTTGAGGCTTAATTCAGTCTTAATTGCACAACTATCGTAGTAAGGGCGATAGTACGAGCTAAGCCTGGTAATATCCCCCGGTCGGCGAACACACCTACACATGAAAAGATAAATTGCTCTCCCAAAACCCCCATTTAATTCCCGACCGTAACAATACAGATAGATCGTTAGACGAAATCCGTTTGATTATATGCTGTATGTTTCAATGTTTGTGCAGAGCGTGTTGGAGAGGTAGTCGAGTACTGCAAATCCTGTACCTTGATATTGCCCGATTATCGCATATAACTCGAAGCGCTCTTTAGCTGTCTTGTACGTTGCATCAACATGTATCTCTGTAACAAGTTCCTTCGGATACGTTAAACAAGGGGAAGAAAATGCTATCGCTGTAAAGTCTTTGTTGAAGTCGCTTCCATATATACAAACCGTCTTTCAGGAATTCTATTTGTTTACTGGATGTCGTAGTTGAAAACCATGCGGCAATAAAAGCCATTTTTGTTTTCGGCTTTTGTTGCTTTGAGCATGAACATATAAATGAATGAATCTTTGTATGTATTGTCATTAATAGAGCACAACCTTTTTTCTTGAAATGGCGTCCAAATATTTGGGTTGGATTAAAGCTTTGTGATAATGGGATGCTGTTAACATCTTCAGAACTCATCGGAATGGGTGTCGTTTCGGACGGCGTTGACGAATTAATGGGCCAAATAATTCTGATTCAGACACTATGAAAGAATGTTTGGCAGCACAATGGACAGGCAGCCCACCGTAATTGTGTGAGTTTTACCCTTCTCAGGACTACTGGGAGTCTTCCATACCGCGCGGAAACTTGCCTCAAAGCATTTTATATTTGCTCAACTGGCTGGCCTTTCTCTTAACATCTCCGAACAATTAATTTTCAATAAATAGTCTTCTTTTTGAAAGGAGAAGGTAAAATCATTTGCTTTTGACGGTACTCATAAAAAACCTTTTCAAGGTGGGGATGGTTAAATAGTAAGCGTGACTCACTTTGCACGTGATAGATAATTTTACCATGTGATACAGTTAATCCAAATAAAAAAAGGTGATTTATCAGGTTATCAAAAAAGTGGGGTTTTTTTAACAGACGATGCAGAACACAAAAGTTACAGTTTAAAATTTTAATTTAATAAAAAAAAAAAGGGTTGAGTTTTAGGTATTTGAAAAGCAACAGTTTCTTAAGTTTTTTACTAAGATAAAAAAACAGGCGCCTCAAGATCTCGCGAGAGATTTAGGCAAGAGATACTGTATATAAGATTTGACCTTAATTTTAAAGTCGTAGTTAGCGGAAGCGATTTATTTAGCGTTAGTGCAAAGCATAAAAATGTAAATTAAAAAGAAAGAGACGTAATGGTAAAGGCAATGTATCCGAAAAAAAGGTAAATTAAATTAATATCATTATCATACATTCTTGAATTTATAATTAAATCAGGTATATCATATAGAACGCATTCGACTGTATTTGCATGACCTGTTTATTTGTAGAAAAAATAGCTCGGCTCATTATTGGGACCTATTAGCGTATTTGCATGTAAGCGTGCATCAGATAATTCTACTAAGCATATTATATGTGCATGTTAATATAATATTATAAAAAAGGAGAAACATCTTCATGAAGCAAATGACTTTTACAGGTAATAAATATAAACAATGGAAATTGATCTCTTTTTTGCCTATTCGCGCTCTCACCTGCTTTGGTTCAGTGTCACGGATAGAATGACGACATAATAGTCGTAAATGACAACAAATTTTTCTCTTGCCGACAATTTCTGCCTCCTTGTTTAGTGACATGCAAGCGTCTTGTAGGTTTTTTAGCACAAACCATAATGAGGTATCAAGTGAATTGCGTTATTGTGACTATGGGGGTTGTCGATGATATCATGTAGGTACCAAAGTTTCGAGTGATTCTACGGTATTATTACACGGTGACGATGAATAATCTCTTTATAAGACGCAAAGGTATCTAGTATTCAAGGTGAAAATCGTACTGCTTGCTGTGATTCTACGACAATTAACTGCCCTCCCCTGCAAAAAATCCATCTGTAGGGGCCAAAATTAAACTTTGCAAAGATCATCATATACGATCATCATGATCGAATCATTCCTTTTATTTAGACTGTTTGTACCTACGCCACAGTGATCGTTGTTTTTGTTCACAAATGTCCGCCTCTCTTCCACCCTTACCGGAAGAATTAAAATTTCTGAATCCTTACCTCCAACGAGCAACCGAGCTCGACAAACGGGAACCTGTTATCGCTTATTATTGTAAGTTATTGCGAAAGCTTGTCTGTTTGATATCAAGCAAACAAAAAAAATCATTCTTACTTGTGTAATAGCATTCATAATAATATTTCGTATATGTCGCTATGACATATAGGTAGGTATTATGCCGCTCAACGTGCAATTGCCAACGGAACAAAAACTCCCGAATCGAACGCTTTTCTGAATAAACTGCTCGATCTACTTGAAGCAGTAAGCATCATCTTTTCTATATCAGGTTTCGTACGTTGTTCCGTTGACTAATTCGACGTCTCTCCCGGCAATGCTATCCAGGAAAAGAAATCCCTTGCCGGAAATGAAGCCCTGACTAACGATATTGCTGGAAGTGCTTATGTCGAGAATTTTGCTCTCAAGATATTCATTAATGCAGATAACGAAGATCGTCTTGGGAAAGCGTCTAGGTGAACTTTTGGAGATGTGATCATTTCAAAAATAGCATTTGCAAAATTGCATAGACGGTTCTAATTCGTTGCGTTATAACTAGGAAGACTGCCAAGACTTTTTTGGCTGCTGCTATATTTCTAGAAATTTTAGAGACATTTGGCAACGTTGAACCAGAGGTAAAAAAGGAAGAAGAAAAAAACCAAAAACTGAATCGTTCTAATGTAACTCAATTGACAATCGAATACATTGTCCAATTTCAAATTTGATAAAATACAGACGAAAGAAAAGATCAAATATGCAAAGTGGAAAGCGGGTGATATCGCCAAAGCCATACGTGATGGTAGAGTGCCGACACCAGGTCCACCGAGTGGTGAGAAACCAGCATTTGCCGATCTAGGCGATGGGTTGAATGCTTCTTCCGACATTGCTGCCCAGCCAGCTTCGTATGCAACGCAGGATGCCGACAAATTCTCCTCCGCTCCTCTGACTGGAACAACAGCTTCGTTGGGTGCAGCAGATAGTGCAGCTCAACCACAAACCTGGGCTTCCTTTCCCACGCCGCCTGGTCTGCATGACAATCACCAGCGACCTCAGGGAACTGCATTTTCGTCTAATTCTTCATTGAACTTTCAAATTTCGGATTTTCCTCGACAGCCGGCACCGCAAGATCCACAGTCTCAACAAGAAGATCCACGGGTACAACAACAGCATCCTCAGGTCCCGCCCCCGCTACCGCCTAAAATTGCAGACTTTCCCATGTTTCCGACTGCTCATAACATGGATCAACTAAATCAGCAGCCACCCACATCTCAACGGACGTCAATGCAACCACAAACTCCGGCGACTAATTACTACGATCTCCAACAACCACAACAACCGCAACAGCAACAGCAACCGCAACAGCAACCGCAACAGCAGCAACCACAACAGCAGCAACCACAACAGCAACAGCAACAGCATTATTCGTCATATAATGTAGACTTGATCAATCTAAACCCAACAGCGCCTACATCCCATGCCCCTTCTATGCAACCACATCCGCCACCACAACCATCTCAGTTATCGCAGCCATATATTCAATCATATTCATACCAACAACCTCCCGTGTCTCAGCAGCATCAACACCAACACTATCAGCAACCACAGTCGCCTACCACGTCTGGTCCACCTCAGAATCCCGTTGAGATAGATCCACTTGTTATTGCCGAAGCTCAAAAACATACTAAATGGGCTGCCAGTGCGATGAATTATAACGATATTAAAGCTGCGCTGAATAATCTTCAAAAGGCACAGGCATTGATAGAGCAATATAATAAATAAAGTCGGTAGACAATTTCGAATATAATCATTACGAGGAGATTGAAATGTAAAAAGAAAGTAAGTTGATTATTGTATGGACTATCGTATGAAAAGTTTAATAGTCTGGTGCTTGTGGGATTTTAGCACTTTGCCAGAAAAAAGTCAGCCAAGTGTTAGCCTTTGTAGCTTAGCCATAGAACGATTGAGACTACTAGTAAATAAAATATCTACAAACTAACTCTCGGTTTGTTGTGTGTTAGTAGTCGTTCTAGTTCTTATGATGCAAAAGGGAATTTACTGACGGCATTCACTTTTCAACTTTTCCTAGTCTTTACTCAATTTAACTACTGGATGAAAAGTCATTAATGTGATTGATTTAATATAAATATAGGGACCATGTCTAATTTATTATATAATACGATCGCTCTTGAGAATATAAATAACAATAAAAGCACCAGAATGATTGCATGCGAGCAGGAAAATACTTGGATATTTCCATCTTTGTCATTCAACATTGAATTGCCACAATGGATTTTTGGATCGGATCCAGTTCTTTCGTCGTATCTCAGACAACGTTTCAATAAGTTCATCCAGAATTTGCTTATATCGGATAAATAATACAGCATTATGAATATTATCACAGCAATTTAGGACCTATGCTAAATATCCAACATTTGTTTATTGCTCTCGGTGGACTTGATGCAATGATGGTTGGAGACTTGGCACGCAACTACCTTCAGTGAAGCAACACGAGTATTTTATTCTATAACATTTATTCTTCCCATTATTTCTTTTAACCACAAAGACAACAATGCGACGCGTTATTTTATCAAACACTTGGAATTCCCCTACACAGAGATGCTAAAGAATACCAACACTCACAACAAATAGCTAAAGATTCGTCAGCCTTCCACCCGATCAGTCACAAATAAATTTCTAGTTCCAACGTTAATACATAGTCAGCCAAATAATAACGAGGAAATCAACGCGAAACCAATTACGGTTACAGTAACATTATGGTACGAAAATTACACTAAACGGGATTTAGATGTAATAACACAATTCGCGTTCAACATAGTGGCGATGATGCACAGTTTAATTGCTATGATAATTGGCATTGTTGTATACAATGAAGTAACTCGAAATATAAATACTAGGACAATGAATTATCATCTATATTAATATCGGTACAAGCTGATTTTCCATATTTACAGATTTCTTTTCTCACTATAAGATAACAGCAACTGTTTATGGTACTTGCAACTAAGGCTACAGCAATCATACAATAGACTATGTGTCGTTAGTTGTTTACGATATGCAATTGATGACTTGGTTCAAATCTCCTTGGAAAGTGAGCGTAAATGCTCCAGACTCGATTGTACTGAAATCACTGATATTAAATCAACTCCAACAGACACAGTCTATTATGCTATTCGCAAACAAAAACGGGTTGGTAGAATTAAGGAAACGATGATATAATGTTGCTATTCCCCTGGAAGTAATGAAGAATGTACATCAACTTGTGAGTGATTCCAACACACAACAATGATGTTAATCGGTTCAGAAAATACAAAAGATGGCTTGAATTTCGCAACGAACTCGTATATGGATCAAGCAGATTCTCAGTCGCTTGATTTTGATCAGGTACATCATTTCACTTGCAAATAGTATCAAGTATGCATTGCATTGATTGTTGTAATGATTGTATTGTTTATTCAAATAGATAATTAACGAATACCTGGAGATATTAACACGAGACAATATTTGGATAATTGGGATTACCCAATCGGGAATATTTCTATAATGAAATACGTCCATTAGTGGACAGAATTACGCAGTATTAGTAAGTCCGATTAATTGGTCTATGAGGTATTGGACTAGTTGCTCTGCTGCTAACGGATCGGTTTCCTGAATGGTGGTCTGGACCTCTATGGGCACGGATTTTCTCGACAAGGTCGTCTAGCGTGCAGAGGAGGACTGTGCACGGTGCCTCCCTTGCAACTTTCCATGCCTCCTCTGAATAGTCCAGAACCACTATCGTTTCCACCGCGTTTTTTGAGGCAAGCATGGTGGTGCCTATATCGGGTCCAGGCGAAGGTGGGTGGTAACTTGGCATCGGGCTGTCTGGGTATATTTCTGGGCCACTCTTGTTCCCATCCATTGTCTTGCTGGGCACATTGGAGGAATTTCAGACTTGTTCTTGGATTCGATTTCTTGGATGTCGCATTCGAATAGGACGGTTCCTCTTCAAATTCGCCGAGGAAAGGTAGGTAATCATTTTTTCGATATTTACATTGGTGTCTTTTTTGTTTGAGGTGATGTTATGTTTACAATACTAATATTGTAGCTTGTATTGTTATATTTTGAGACAGTGAGACGCCGTCACAGACAAAGTAGATGCCTGTCCGAAATGGATTGGTGGTCTGGGCCTCTATGGGCACGGATTTTCTCGACAAGGTCGTCTGGCAACTTTCCGTGCCTCCTCTGAATAGCCCAGAGCCACCATCATCGCGTTTTTTGAGGCAAGCACGGCGGTGCCAATGTATTGATGGTATCTTAAATATGTCTCGTCCCCTACCCCACATTACCACACAAGGGGCAGTTTTATTATAATGTCCGCCCCCACCCACACTACCGCACAAGGTGCAGTTTTATTATAATGTCCCGCCCCTCACCCATACTACCGCACAAGGTGCAGTTTAATAATGTCCCCGCCCTGGTCCTTGCAGAGTTCCGAGATCAAGTCGTTAGAGGTAAGAAACGCGGGTGATATAGAAATCACGGATGAGGCGTTGGCACTGTGTTCGGATCCATTTTCGCTGCTCATGGTTGTTTATGTTTGTTGTTGTTAGTTGTATTTGCAAGTGGTAGAAGTGGTGGTGGTTTTGTTGGAGTGTTTGTTTGTAGATGATCATTGTTAATACTTGGCAGGCATGAAACAATTGAAATAAACGGGGGGTGTCCAACCCCCCCCCCAAAAACGCGAAGATTACGCAATTGCAAAATTTTTTTATTGGTTTGATAACGGTGGTTACGCTAGTACAAGAATTGCAAAAAAATTTTATTGGTCAGATTCAAGTGATCTTTGACGATTCTTGGGGGTAGAATCAATCCTTAACTTGTACCTGACCAGAAGTCATGCTTGAAAGCGAAACTGGTTGTAGGGAAAACATACTGAATAGTACATTGATAATGCAACAGTTATGTTGGATGGTGAACGACGGTGCGGATACTGTACGTATGGCTGTTTCTTTATTATAATATGTTGTCTCATATCATTCCGAGTACCTGTTACTCACGGGGTTAAGTTGCGTTAAATGAGAGAGTAACTTCTGTTAATTAATTTGTATATTAAAAGCTTTTTTTTTTACAATTTATATACGTTTTCTTTTTTAGTATAAAGTGGCGGATATGACGAATCTGCTAGGAAAAAGAACTCAAAGTTTTTGGGTTTCAGACCAAAGGTAAAATTTTGCATTTTCTATGTTAGCGTTGTTCTAATGATGTGTTTTGAATTTTAATACTTGATTTATTGTGTGCTTACAGGCTTTGGTTGCTTTATCTCTGTGGTAGAGATAGTTGGTCGTGGAATTTATCGCCAACACGCGCCTTACCAGAAACTTTGTAAGTCAAAGTCTTGAAGTCTTTGTTATTATCGTAGATAACTTTTGTATTTACCTATTGATTTTTATAGGCGCCATATTTGGGCGTATCCATCATCTAACCCAATGATGGATTATAACGAAGGAACATACATCGTGAAAATTATTTCACGTTTCTTCGAAGGGTTTAAATATGGAAAGACAAATTTTAACGTTAGGTGGTAAGTAATATTAAAAATCTTGCTCATGCTAAGCATATTCTCTATAATTTTATTTCTAAGTCGTGTTTATACAATTGTATTAGGGCTGACACGAGAGATGCCGCTGGCGCTACTACCACAAGAGACGCAGCCGCTAGAACTAGCTTTCTGCTAGTTTGGTTGAACTAAGCTTTCTGCTAGCATGACTGAATTAAAAGATCTGCTAGTTCGGTCGGGCTAAGCTTTCTGCTAGCATGACTGAATTAAAAGATCTGCTAGTTCGGTCGGGCTAAGCTTTCTGCTAGCCTGACTGAATTAAAAGATCTTCTAGTTTGGTCGGGCTAAGCTTTCTGCTAGCCTGACTGAATTAAAAGATCTTCTAGTTTGGTCGGCTAAGCTTTCTGCTAGTTTGGCTGAATTAAAGATCTTCTAGTTTGCCAGAGTTGCTACTCTCTATACGCCAGCGGAAACGAAACCACCCGCCTAACGTTCGAATGTAAGTTTCGTGTTAATTAAATACGTATGTTTGATTTATTTAAGTAACCATGATACGAATACTAATATCAAAATATTTAATTTATCCCTTCCCCAGTTGGATCGATCATAATTTACCATAGTAAAATTTTATCATTCCATGGAAAAGATAGACAATAGAATCCTTTCTGACGTTCTATTACTATCACTATTACCTGTCCAACCACATTAAATCCTTTAAATGTACATAACATTATTAACAATAAAGTATGTTTGATCCTGTAAATAGACGATATTCATAAGTAATGACATGACAATGTACCCACGCACACACAATAATCACATCATTCTCGGTCGAATTATCGGAATCAACGCCGACGATTCCCCAAATCTCCATATTAACATCCACAGTTTGGCTCGATCAAAGCACTATCTGCAACATATTTACCATTTGAGAACGAAAAGTTCTTCGTAGAGGATTCTCCTGTCAAAGATAAAGCCTTAGTTTCTTCCAAAGTGTTATATAACACAGGAACTGAAAGACCATGCACGGGAGATATAACTATATAATCCAAGTTCCAAGAAATCTT
This sequence comes from Paraglomus brasilianum, assembly GCA_910592345.1. Lineage (NCBI taxonomy): Eukaryota > Fungi > Glomeromycota > Glomeromycetes > Paraglomerales > Paraglomeraceae > Paraglomus > Paraglomus brasilianum. Next base: position 8,851 of record CAJVPI010000621.1, read on the forward strand.
CGCTTGAAGTCAAGTGATTTTCACGGGTGCGGTGATCGACATAATCCTAGCTATAATAATAACCTCGCACATCGCACACTAGTAGTTCAGCAATAAAGTCGAAACTTCCCTTGACTAATTAATACGTAAAATGTCTGTGAATAAACCTTTGATATGACGATACGCCACAGCGTGTTCAAGGGCTTAAACGCTGGCGAAAACTGGCCGTTCAAATAAAAAAGCGTTGTGAAGAGGCTTACTGCAGTAGCAATTAATAGAGTAGATGAGCAAGTAAAAGATGAGCTTGCTACACCGGGACAAAAGTATCGGACACCCTAGCTTACACGATAATTGAGGCTAAAATTTTTATACGTTATAGTCTAGCTTCTTATGAATCTATGTATAAGACTAATGCTTTGTTGGCCAGCCCTTACTCGCAATACATGCTTCAACTCTTCGAGGCATACTTTTAATTAAATTCATCAAAACATTGGTAGTAATTGGCTCCATTCCTCCTGTAATATTTTTAGCCATAATTGAACGCTTCCTAACACGTCCTTCCAATTCTGATCAAATCCGGTGATTGTCTTAGCCAATTAGGTAAAATTTTCTTTCAATACACCAATTTAGGCGATTTTCTCTTTGCCGATCAGTAAGGAGAAAAAAATTTTAAAGTTAGTTCTTTCATTAGATTTGTTCAACCGAGTATTTCTTGTTCTTTCGCTTAACAACCTGTTTTAATAATTGTCTTGCTCAAAATTTAAAAGTTTTGAGCGGCACTGCGTGGTTGATTGCGAGCTTTTTTTTTTTTTCGAGAAAAGTTTAAATTTTTCGTATTACTGTTGCTCTAGCGCTAGGAAAGCCAAAAGTTTTAGATATACTCATTTTTGTAGCACTACTTTTAAAAAGTCTGATAACTTGGCTACGTTCGGCTTCGGTCAAGTCAGACATTTTTCAAGTTAAAGATTAAACACCAATCCCGTTTATATCGTTTACAAAGGAAATAAATATAAACAACGCGTAAAAATTATATGCGTCCGTGTTCATAAGAAGTTAGACTATAAAATATTTAGCCTCGATTATTATGTACAGTTTAGAGCAATTAATAAAGTTAGGGTGTCCGATAATTTTGTCCAGGTAGTGTATATTAATATCAATATGCAGTTCATCAGTTGCCAGGCTGCTTAGAAATTGATCCTTCAGACATTCCTAATTTTTTTTGCCCCATACTTCATTAAAGAGATTGGTTCAAAGGATTGAGCAAGAAAAAAACAACTAATTTGCAAGCTGTCTACCAACTTGATATAATGTCCAAGGAGAATTTAAATTAGAGTCGAGATTGAGAGTTATCTTTAATTTCATGGCTCATTCTGAAAATACTTGGAATATGCATCAGCATCAGAGAGTCCAGCTAGTCAGAGTAGTTATCTAACAAATTAAAGTTGTTAGGGTTTGATTATGATAAAGTTAACCACCAGTTGTTTTTTTTAACTTGCTCAATTTTTGTAGCTTACTATCAATTTATTTAAGGGTTTTACGAATTTCCTCTCGACGATTAATAACTAATTTGAGAATCTTCAACATTTGTTCTTATTCAATAATATCGAACACCTTGTAACTAGAATAGTCATTTTGTATTCTAACAAACTAATAAAATCGTAATTAAATACAAATTTGTTTCGTTCATTTCCCTGATAAAGATATCTTTTGCTGGTAAAATTGTAAAACGCTTTCCCGTATCAGCGGTAGACGGACGAACTTGCCTTTGGTTTTGCAGAATCTTTTTGACATTAGGATTATTATTTTATTAAGCGCTTAGCATATAAATAATAATCTAGGGACAGCGTATGAAAGACTGGTCTTGCATCGTGAGTATTTGAAACCAATACCAATTATCGCTTATAGGTTTAACATTAGTTAGGCCTCGTTCGAAGAGTTAAACAAAAGGTCAATATACGAGTGGTCAGGAACTTTTGAGTAGGTAGTGTATGCGAATAATAAAGAATGTCGAAAGAAATGATTTTAATAACCAAGCTGTTTGATACTTGACTGTATATTGAGAGACAAGTACGGAGAAGACCATCGCGGCTTACGGAATCTGATCTAGCCAAATTTCAAAGATAGGATTGGCTCGATGAACAAACACATTATAAAAAAAAATGTTAAAGCGTTCGTTGTTGTTGAAATAAAGTCCTACGCAACGGATAAAGAATACATTGAACCGTTGCTGCGAAATAAAGTGTTACGCATCGAATAAAGAAAATACTCGTGTTACTCTGTATATTATCACATTTCGAAAGTCAATTATCTTTGTAATAGCGTAGTGACATTTACGTTAACTTTGTAATTATTCTTGTATAACTAATGGTTTATAGTGTTTGTAGTTGTGTTCTTGTATTAAAAATTCGAGTTCTGTATTAACATGTCCTTGTATGTACCGGTGCAGTTTAATAAAATTGTCATAGAAGATCTGAATCTAATTATTAACAAATGCGAAAATTGTTAGTAAACAAAATCGAATATCGTTAAATAATATCCTTCTTTATCACGATTTTGATGGCTTCTTCGGACCAAACAGTTGACGTTTCCAACACAAAACTGTGGGACGTTTCCAACACAAAACTGTGGGTCGTTATACAACGCGCAAGACGCTCATAGAATTTATCCGGAAGTCGAGAAAAGAAGTCTATAAATATATAATTGTTTAACAAAATGAGAATCTATGAAGACTATTGAAATCAATTTGAATGTTTCTAGCTGAACCAGAATTTAGAACAAATTATATATGAACTAATTTCTAGACGTTTGACAAAATTGAAGTTAATTAATGATTTCAAGCATTAAATAATAATTACTATAATACTGAAGGAGATAAATTCTGTAATTCTTATTCTCTTACCGATTGAAGCTGGATTTCGCCAACTGAAAAAATTTATTGTTGCAAAAAAATAATAATAGTGTACAGTACCCTGCCAGAAGTGAGTGATCACCACGAAAATCTACTAGTAAAACATATGGAATGTCTTTCTTTTCAAAATCGCTCCTACTCATGTGTACTATACGAAGGATGATAATTTTTGTATGGTTTGGAAGCTAATTGATTGTGATTTTCGAAAAAAATAACAAAAAAAAAGTATATTTTATCGTTATAAAACAGTAGCTTGACGAAGTGTGAGTATACGTGCTATACACATATAATTATAGATTTTTATATCGTGATTTAAAGACAGCTAGTTCAACTTGCTACCGCTTTATAACAATAATTTATAAAAATTTATTGTTAATTTTTGGAAAAACACAATCAATTAGCTTCCGAACCATACAAAAAAAATTTTTTCCTTCGCATAGTACACATGGGCAGGAGAGATTTTTGAAAAGAAAGACATTCCATATGTTTTACTAGTAAATTTTCGCTGTGATCACTCACTTCTGGCAGAGTACTGTACCTTGGTTGTGCCCATGAATAAACCGAAAATATTGTATATTAATATACGATCAGGCAATTGTATTTGCGTAAGGAGAACCATTGCTATTATCAACATTGTCATGCAAAAGTTAAAATCCAGCATTTTAATGTCACCACGTAGTCTTGAATAAATCTCAAAGTTCACAAAAGGCTGTGCGAAAAAGGCTCGTTGGTCAACAGTACCCGAGTGTATAAATCTACAATGAAAGAAGTTTATTGGATGCGTTGGTGACGTATCTCTAACCTTTTTAACGTAAAGCAAATTAACTGACGAGTGTTATAAGTAACGCTATATCTTGAAATCAATTTTGTGCAAGAGCTTGGAAGAGACAACTTAACGAATTATAATATATTCTACCTTCAAACCTAACTCAACATTTTGCGGTAATAATAAAGTGTTATAATATGGTGTTCTGCCTGCACACCTCTATTTTGATACTGTCATAGCTCCGGTGACTGTCCCCGAAATTCTAGAAATATAATTGATCCATGAATAAAAGTTCTTTCTATTAGTGTATCTTACCATACTTTCGTTCTTGAGGGGTCAAATAGCAGCCATACAAAAACCTGACCTATTTCTCTGGTTACTCTGGTGCAAGTTTAAGGTTCACGTTTTCGTATTACTACTATTATTAATGCAGGTATGACTGTTATGGCTATCATTAATTTCTTTTGTTTGCGTTTCATTACCTTACAATCTTGTATTTCTGAATTGCCTCTGTGGTTGCATCGTTGTTTGTAGGTAAAACGCTTGTTCGTGTGTGGAACTGTAACAGTCTCTCCTTTGTTAAGTAATTTGCAAAGTTTCAAGTACAATTTTGTTTCAAAAAGTTAATTCGTTCGTAGTATATAAATAACACGGAGCAAGGCCAAAAACCGGCATAATGACACTGGTACTTTTAGAACTTGGATAGCCAATTTTGGTTTGAATGACTGGGATAACATAATCTTTTTCACAAAATGTTCTAATAATATCACAAGGCAAATGCAGCGATTAGAAATTACGAATCTCTCGTATCATAATATAATATGGTATTTTAGCCATAAGCTTATACAGCATGACTACTTTATTGCATTGTATACATATTAACAAGCTTTCTTTACCATTAATTAGTATCTGAAGCGCTCGTCAGCATCCTCTACTATCCCTAAGTTTATATCGCTCTCTTTATCTCTCTTGCGTTTGTAGCAGCTGCTTTCTCATTTAATTGGTCATTGTTGACAGGCTGCAAATTCTCCGTGGTATTTACATATCGCATTGATGAACCCTTGCACAAATGGAACTCAGCCTCTCGAACAATACAGCATCATGTAACACTGTTTCATCCTTGTTTGGGAAAACAGAATCTTTATTTGTATAGTAGAATAATTACGCAGGTATTGTTATACTGTATCTCATCAGGCCATTGTTCCCGTTTATATGACTGTAAACAAGCCTTGGCTCGTACTGTGTTTCATCCGACATTAATCCTATATACGTTTGAGTGTTTCGCTATAGAATGTTCAAACGTTTACCCTTTCAAAGAGAAAAGGTGCTATTTTCGTTTTTCGATTTAGACCCTTTTCGACTGTATAGCCACTTTATATTCATCCGAATCACGTGAAATCTTTGTAAAAAATAAAGTGCAAAGATTTGTGTGCACAAGGAGGTTCATCATGACAGAATCTGTTGATTTCGTTAAACTGACAACGGACCCACTTGATCTTCAAGAAATAGTGGACTTGGTTAAGGACAATGGCGCGGGCGCAATTTCCACGTTTTCGGGGACAACAAGGAATACATTCAATGGTAGTACAGACAGCCTTTCAACATTTTTCAGCGACATTTTTGCATGCTCGTAATGAAAGCCTTGCATGACCATTGACGAAATCGTACATTATGCCACTTTATACATACATCTCATCATTCTTTACTGTACTCCTTTTCATTACGTTGCACATTGCATATCCTAAAAATAAGGCAAAACTGTGGTCCAGTTGGACTACGAAGCATATACGCCAATGGCAATCAAACTGTTATCTTCTCTCATTGTGACTGCCCGCTCTCAATGGCTGATTACGAAAGCAGCCATCTATCACCGACTCGGCACCGTACCAGTTGGCGAAACGAGCGTCATAGTTGCAGTCTCGACTGTCCACAGAGAGGAATCGTTTCGCGCTGTCGAGTTTCTGGTGAACGAGCTAAAGGCCAGCGTGCCCATATGGAAAAAAGAGATATACAGCGATGGGAGTGTTTGGAAGGAAAATGCCGAATCGAAAAGATGTTGCAGATCATGAGTGTAACATGGTTTTTGAAGGACAGGACGGAGAAAAGGAAAACGGGCTGACCTTGTTCTGAATGTGGTTTGGTTTTGGCTTATTCTAATCATTCTAATCAGCGTATTAAATTGTAACAAGACATGTTTGTACGCTATCCTTACCCCGTATAGTAGTAATAAACGGTAGCAATAAGGTTAGACCGATGAACAATATGGAAGTCGGCCGCTCTTGTCTCTCCTGAAATGCATTGAATACGGAGGTCTTTATAAACATTGTATCATTTAATATCGATAATGTTCCATGTGATATGACGTTTGTCGAACCAATTTCGTGTGAATGGTGAAAAGTTTAGAGAAAGATATGTGATATAATCGTTTCTGGTGACGGGTTGAAGTATATGCATTGAAGTTTGTAGCACGGTGAGAATACGAATTGTTTGTAAAAAAAGAAATCTTTCAATTGTTTTAAAAAGGTATATAGCGAATCGTTACGAGCAATCCTTCGTTTTTTTCTCTTCATTTTATTCTCTCTGTCAATAAGATAGAAAAATATAAACTTTAAACTCAAAGAGTTGGAAAGAACACTAAACTGATAAGAGCTGAAAGGACACTAAACTGATTATACCCAAACATAACAAAACGGTTATCACAGAAAAAAGATAGAATGTTTAACAAAATACTAGAGCTTTTCCAAAAAGTATATTTATTGCTCTTTGGAGAAAAGAAGAAGCAAACAACCTTACAAATACAAGTTGACAAAGGCTATGGAACACTCAACTCTCTCACCAACTATGTACAGCCAACAGCTACTCCGAGACCGTTTTTCTGGTATGTATCAAAAACATTAGTAAAAATGGTGGGAATGTCTATATTACATCGCTTAATATTAATTTCTCTCTCTCTCTCTCTCTCTCTCTCTCTCTAGTCCACCGACACCATATTCAGTAGCATCGTATGTCAACTTTTTAGCTATCGATCGCAACGACGACGACGATGACATGTCGACAATCTACATATTTTCTCCTCCTGGAAGCATACAAGAGCCAACATTCTCCCCGCTTGCCGTCAAACACATGGGGATGCTATCTCCAATAGATCGATGCCAGCGTTTTCTATTCTCTCCGCCACATTACAATCGACAGCTTCTACATAACAACAGTTTGTGGACACGTACGCCAATAGATGATAACGTATTTTCTGTATGACAACATAAGGTTACCAGCCTCGTTTTTTAATAATAATCGTGAGTAAAAATCTCATAACTGGGGTTGAGGTTAGGGAAGGGGGGCCATATTATTTGTTTATAAGCTTTTAATGTTAAGTACTACATTGTAGCATCTGGTAACGCAATCGCAAACAATCATAAATGGTAACACGGACGGAGTGGCGTATCTCAAAAGAATGAAAAAAAACGAGTCAACGTCGATTGGGTGAAGGTAATGCGTGTGTGTGCAGAAAGAAGCAAAAGCTTAAAAGTAGAAAAACGGACATTTTACACTTGGGTTGGGTTGGGTTGGGGGGGGGGGTAAAAAAAAAAGAGTTTAAACTTAAAAAAGTATATAAACGTTTCGGTGTCGAATTATTGCTATCAACAACATCTGAAACACAATCGGCTGTTGTGTCACTCGAGAACTCGTGATTTGTAATAAGAATCCCCGAAACTCCCTGTTTTTAATAAAAGTCTTAATATATCGTTACACCACTGATTATCGGCCGGAGTTATGTGGACCAACAGTTGTCATCACAATAGCCGGAATTGTTAGAAAGCAAGCTCCAGAATTTTAGCTAGTACCACCAACACTGTCTGGCTTATCCACTGATCGACGTCTTTACGTTACGATAATCAGGGCTTTCCGCATATGATCAACAAATTATTCTAAATATGGCAGTCACAAGTGCTTTCTAATTACCGGTTCAGGTGATAAAGTAATATAAATGACTAATACAATTAATTTATCATCTGTATAAATAAATGATCCTTATTACGCGATTTTGGTTAATGCATAAATGCGATATTATTATTTTATGACAATCGACGAGCATTCTCCCCTCTGCATCCTTCATGCTCTCTATACTTTCTTAACTTGCTATTTAATAGACATTCCTTTCTCTTTGTGCTATAACCACAGCGTTGGTTCCCCCATCCCACACCTACTTCTCTTCGTCGCTCCATCGTCGTGTCAACTATCCAAATAAGTATCTATAGCATACAGCATATTCGCAATAAGAAAAAGAAATCAATCCTTCTTTCTCAAAGGTCCATGGCCCCAATCGTCTCGTATGATACTATCTTCCAACCAGAAATCGTGCATGCAGAGTGGACAGCCGACAGACATGACTCTTCGCTGCCTTTACTCGTACGCAGAGACACAGTTGACACACTTTCATCAACACATTCACCTAGCATAACACCAACACTCGCATCCATCCTCGCCAGCGCATCAGCAACTGCCGATGCTCAAACTGACCCTGTTGATATTACCATAAGCACATTCAAGCCATGGATACTACCAATAGTCTTGATTGTTGTTGGTTTTATAATCCTAGTCTTCTTGTGTTGCTGTGTGCGATGGAGCAAATTGGCCGAGATTGGATTGAAGAAACCACCATCCAGCACTCGTGGAATTTCGGTCAGAGACGAAAAGAAACTAGTATATCGACAATCCCTACGAACAAAATACACGCAAACAAAATTATCAGAGACACCATCATACTGTGTCAAAGTCGAATCACCCTGCGATCGTAGCAAAAAACCCAGATCCGCACTGAAAGTAAAAACCGATATCTCACCACCCAAAGATGACTTTGATGCATCGTTCGAAGAGTATCTCGTGAGCAAAGTCGGTCACATCACGACACCGAGTACAACTACCACATCTGTGTTCACAGAGCTGGTCGAGACGGCTACAGATAGAACGACCATGTCGTCTACATTGCTGACACCAACACAGAGTTATTATGGTATAACCAAGCCTTCACCGACTACGCCTCCCTCTGTTATCAAAAGGGCTGGTTCGCCTATACCATCGATGCAGATGGAACGATTGTCGGGAAGATCGTTCGAATCGTTCAGTACGTTGATCTCTTCTTCAAAGATGCCGCCTGTCATCGAGGAAAAGAACGAAGAGATTCGTTATAGTGTCGACAATGAAACTATTGGCGGTAATGACAATCCTAAAAGTGAGGTCGATACCGACAAAGATAACATTGGTGATAAAAATGAATCTATATAACAAGAACGGGTGGGTGGTAATCGCAGAAAGTGTCAGACAAATGATAATTCTCTAACACACTGGGGGTTAACATGTTTACATCAAAGACAATCTTACATATAATAGAATGGACTTTTTTGAATCAACGTAAATTATGTACATATAATAAATAGAATTTAGTTTATGTGATGTAATTGGAGTGGTATATAGCATAGCATAATCTTTTTTTTTATCTCTAATTTTTAGATATAAGTTTTCTTTCTAATTATTACCTTATACGATGCCCGAGAGCATGAAAAATACTAATTAATTACTGGAGGTTGAACCGAGTAATCTCCATTTTTAGCTTTTGTCATATTTTGTCCTTTCCGCTGTGGAAATGAATAAAAAGTGTCTGGTTACATTTAATTCGGCAGTTAATAAGTATCATATATACCACCAATGTGAACAGGCGATAAATGATTGATTCATATAGAATGTTACCATGCATAGGAGAACTTGTAGGATCACATTACTTTTCTATTTTTGCGCATTAACACAATGTTTAATCGTTACCAGCCCAGCCCTTTCTATAATCTCTCCCGCCACGTCATCAAAGTAGTCTTTTCCAGTTTGATGGTTATAATCCCTCCCGAAGCGAGTCGAGTCGAATATGACCCATCATAGTAACGAATCCACAGAGACATCCGTAAGTCATCTTATTAACTCAGAGGGCCTTAAACACTAACTAATCAAACACCGTCATGGTGCTTGATCGGCTTTGCACAACAAAAAAGGGCATCAAAAGAATCAACATCGTATGACATTCTTCATCTTTGATCTAAATTTTTTGTTAAACACATCGTTGGTCACGTGTCGTTTAATAGAAATCATCGACGATTACATGTATTAATGCATGCTAAATGATTATGTCGGTTAACACGTTTCAAAAAATAGGGTAAGCGACGATGGCGACTAACGTTTCAAATCATTTCTTGATTAACGTCTTATTAAAAATTTGGTAGTACATGGTCACAGTATTAATTAATTGATGCTTATATGAATAAATATTACCTTAATTCATTAGGACCGACCACATGTTTCTAATTTCTAAAAACAGATTTGCAGGCAGCTCGATAAAAATGTTACTTGCTAGTTTAAGTTGAACCACACACGAATCTAATCGCATGTGTTCTAATGATATTACGATAACCAATGGCTTGTCTGTTGGTCGTCTGTTACTGTTATAGCAAATACTGGCACTCGCACAGATTTGCTCTTTATACATACAGTACATAGCTATCTCCCAAAATTATTCGGATAATAAATGACTCGGTAGCCAGAATCGGATTCATTATAGACCGAGTGAAGTCTTCTAATTTGCGACTCCAATAAGATCGACAGGTTTTAGAGTAGCCGGATCGACGAGACCGATTAAAGGCAGGAAGATTGTTATTGTCTGTCAATACAATACCGGTTAAAAAAATAGCGACGTAGCAAGTTTTACGACTAATTAGAACATGCAATAAACATGGCTTAGCAATACATAATGGAGGCATGGAGTATACATGGGGAGAGATCGAGTTAGAATCAACTGCATCAAGAAAAGATGGTGACCGTGATATTCTTACTCTTCCAAAAGTTGCAACAGGTCATAAGGGGGATGGGACAGGACTGTCGGATGATGGCTTTATTTTGGAAATATCTTTTGCTCCGCAAGACCAAGATATGATGAAAACGACTAAAGATCTTTACAAAGTTACTTGAAGAAATGAGGGATATGCTCCATGCTTCTATGAAAAAAAGGTATAAAATACCTAAGGATGGTTTATGTGTATACGGTTCACAATGTTATGGATATACACAAGACCTATATGAGATGGAGTATATTAAGCCCTTTTACATAGTTTGAAAAATCGGATCCGTGATTTATTCTTATAATGACATCACAAAACTTGCTCTCGTTCTGCGGATTATGTGGGCATTTAAAGAAAGGGTTGCTTCTGCAAATCAGGTCTGGAATAATTTGAAGAGCCGATATGAAGCCGATGATTCACTAGAATAATCTGACGATGAAGATAGCTAACCCCCAAAAAGCAAAAGGACGTAGCACTCAATGAATTTAATATTTGAAAAGTAAATATAGCTCGCACTTTTTTTTTCATGTATAGTCTTTTACCTTTTAACAATCCGTATATTATGGTTGCGAGAAAAATAAATAATAATAAAAAAAAAAATACACACATGCTATCAGATTAATCATCAATAAAGCATTTATTAGTTTGTTATGTGTGTCGTACCATTCATGCGATTTATGGAAAATTTTTGCCTGAAGGAATAGAGGCTGTGCGACGTTGCTACATTCACGTTCTCTTCCAATTTTTTTCTAAACGATGCAATTAGTCCTGACCCAGACGTATTATCTCTATTTCTGAACTCGTGTAGATGCTCGTTATATTTTTTTTTCCCAGGAGTTACGGATAAATTTGCTTTTTTTCTGGCTTTTTTATTTTGAGTTTCTGTTTGAAAGGTATTTTCACCAACGTTTGAGTCACAGATATTCGCGTCTGGCTTTTCAATACTCCTACCCGTTCTATACCATCTGCTTTAGGCAAGAAATACTTTCGTTCGGCAAGTAGCTGTGAGGTATAGGCTGATCCCAGGAAACTCTATTTAATTATTCTCCTCTCCAATCTGGTAAATACGTTTTGTTGAGGTTTTGTAAGTTCAATTAAAATTTTGTACCTAGGCTTTATATTACGACATTGCATAATATAGGAATAGTCGTCAGGCAAAAATAAAGGTGCATCAGAGCGTATGCGTGCTCTAACCATCGTGACCTAGTGTTTTTTTTTTTTTTACTTTGCGATTACAAGAGATATATATAATTAAAAAATAAAAATGAAGTATCGAAAATATAGAAAAAATAAATCATTTTGAAAATTACAAATAAAAATTTATATCGAAAAAATAGAAACAATAAATTATATCGAAGATAGAAATATAATAATAAAGCATTCCGGATTTTCAATACAAGCATACAGCTCTATCAACACATTCTACGTAGCAAGGTCGGAAATGTCTTGCTTTGCGATAATATGTATATTCGATATTACATAGTATACGAAAAGATACAATATGTTTAATTTTTTCTTAAAGTAACTTTTACTAATAGTATGGACATCGAAAACAATACTTATGCAGATTTACGTTACGGCAAAAAAATTATATCCGAGTTAAATGATTGTAATAAAGCGTTGCAAGATGATCGATTGAAACAAAATATTTCGAACAAAAAGGAAAAGTGTGATGGAGAAAAAAAAAATTGGAGCAGGGAGAAAAAACGGTTGGAACATGAATTTCAGAAGTTACACACTTATGCCTTGGAGGTCGCTAATGAGGCCGAGAGATTGAAGGTCAAAAGTTCTAATAAAGAAATGTCTCTTGCTCAATGCAAGGATCAAATTCAAAGGAGATAGATTCACTTTATTCTAGAATCAAACCGCTAGAAGAGAATCAACTTTAGCTCAAAAAGACTCGCCAAAAAAATATTATCTCTTAAAGACAAACTGGCTAAGTTATAGATTACTACGCAGGGAAGTGAGTGCGCTCTGCGCATAAAATCAAGCGAGATAAAATCGCATCAATCTATTATTAAAACGTTGAAAGACAAATTAGCTCTAGCTCAAAAAGACATATCAAAAAAAGATTCCGAAATTTTGTCTCTTAATCCTGAGTTAAGTAAGTTAAAAACAGAGCTGACGCGTTCAAGGTTGAAAGATACTCAGGAAACAGAGCTCTTACTTGTTTGGAGCAGGCTTCATTAGATCGAGAGTACCAAGGTACTCGAGTCTCCGACTCACCAACATTGGAATGTAAAAAGCCCAGTGTTTTTTATTCAGAGAGGCAGAGCTTTGAAGCTTTCGCTTCTCAGAAAGAACAGGCAAAGCCCGGAGTCTCTGACTTGCCCTTGCTTTGCGAGACTGCAGTTGGTGTAAAACAGCATAAGTTAGTATCTGATTCTCAGGGAAGCGCTTCTAATAATTTGATACACCCTAACAGTTGACTCGCAGAACAAGGATACTCCTGAGTTTAGTCTTCGTCCTTTTTTGATTAAAAAGCCAAGTTTAGAATTGATAAAAAGTAGTACAAATGCACATAGTGAGATTGATATAGCGATAGACGGTGAATCGGCTAAATTTGCATCATATCTAGTCATAATAGAGACCGCTCTTGGGCAGAAGTCATTCGATAGTATCATTACCAATGAACGTTGGCAAAAATTTTGCGTACATTAAAATGCGCTGCAAATGGCTATAAAGGAAATAACCGGATCGGATATTTCAATGGATGATACGTTATTAGCTGATTCTTCGAACGAGACTAAATGGAGTCAACACTTAAATATATTACCGCGCTCCTTTGTCCGTGGCGCATACAAGGCTCGGAAATTTACGGCTCGAATTTTAGAACATGTTCCACAAAGAATAAAGTAAAGTAAATAAGAATATCCATTGTTTCCGATTAGCAGGGAGTCACAAAGCTGAAGATCCTTTGCGCATTAATATTAATATTAAGCGCACACTTTCAAATTATTACCTGGAGAGAATATCTAATTACGCTTATCGACAAAGATTCTACAGAACTTTGGCCATATGAATGGGAAGAAGAGAAACAAAGACCGCCTCATGTGAAGATCAAAATAATGCGATAAAAAGCAAATTCCCTTTTCTCCACTAGCATATCGCTCACTGGAAATCGCAGTACTGATGGTACAATATGTGCATTGACATGTCGTAATGTCAAAAATAGAGGATGGCTAAAAGCCGAGTAGAACGTGACCTGATTCTTGCAATTACATTGGTCAAATTTGTATATCAACCAATGAAATTGTAAAAAAACTACTCCGCTTTAGCCTACCCCCCAAAATAGTTCATGATTATCATTGTTGGCAAATACTGTAAATCCATTGGTTGATGGCCAATCGATATATCCGCAATGGTTTTTGACGATTCCTCTATGCTCACTCATGCATTTTAGTTAATAGAAACTGGTGTGTGGTAGCCCTTCAATACTTGTGGGCCAAACCTTTCACCTTGTTTATTCAAGTCCAAAGGGAGAAAGCAGCCAATTAGTAGACAACCTTATAACCACATTCATTGAATGTTTTACTGATATTGATTCTCTCAAGAACGCATTGCGACTGCGTATAAAAGGTTTCCGTTGGATTATAGTCTTTATTTGAAAGAGATTCACTTGTCAAAGATTCTCAGATTGACCAAAGATAACACCAGATTCAATTCAGAAGGTGTGCAAATTAAGATTGCTCGCTTGGCAATTAAATATTGCCCCCATCTCAAACCTTTTTCTCTCGGACATTCTATTTCTCATCCGGAACGATTGCTAATTTCTATAAAAAGCTCTCCCATTTACAAACTTTAGAGTTGTATTCATGTGAAAATAGTAGCATACTTAGTACACTTTCTAGGGCAGCACATAATTTGGAATCCATTTCGCTTGGAGATTATAACCGGACTAAACATAACTTTGAACAAGAATTACATCATAATAATCATGGATTGCAAAAACTCATACAGTCTCAGCATCAACCAAAGACAATTACTATAAATAATGTAGTTACCGAGATGGGATCAGTGATTAAATTGTTGGAGTCACAGTCAAATTCCCTGGAATCGATTATTTTGCAACAAGTCAGCTTCAAATCAGATGATTTAAACATTAAACCAGTTAAGTTTCATCAATTGACAAGGATACACAAAAAGGACTGTTCATTGATTTCAATCTTTTAACCTGCAATTGGTAAGACCTAAACTTTCATGCCGTGTTGCTTCTTTTAGTATACTTTTTTGGTAACAATAACAAAAAGAGATAATTATTTGTTAACAGTTTCTCAGTAATATGTATACAAAGGTACAAATAAAAAACGCTACATTAAATGTCACCTGTTCAAATTTGACCGGGGTGGTAGTCTCGAAACTTAGCTCTAAACGTGGGTTTGCTTACATGCTCGCGCATTTATTAAGGCATATAATTTGCAGCCGGCTCTTTATGCTATCTATCGTTAAGGTATATAAAATCACGCTCATATGTTGTGTTAAACCATTAATAAATATCTTCCTGTCTGCATTCGCATAATTACAGCTAGGTGTTAATCTAGCTTCTGTAAGCAGGGCAGGCTTATTCGGTTAATTTCAGCCTCCTAAGCAATAGGTACTTCCGTTCAGCAACAACAACGCACAAGAATAGGAAATATACTGAAGTCTGAGTCTGAGTGGTGTAAATATCGATCCAAAAGGTCCCACTATGAATGCAGATCACAATATTAAATACGCAATATTTGATATCAAAAGCCACTTATAAGGGGGGTGGATTCGGAAACAAAAAACTAGAGTCACATCTTGGTAAACGTGAAGATTATGTAATACCAAGAGTTACGATATTACATAGAACTTGGGACTCGTAGTAGATGAAGTCATGGAAATTTATCATTCAGTCAAACTTACGTCCGGCGCGTAATAATCATGGTATGCGTCGACACAATATTGTTAATAAACCTCAGCTAGAATCGGTGTGTTTACAGTGTTCGCATAGCATTAACTTACATTGTATTCCTTAATAAATGAGTAGTTCTTTATACCCCGAGATAAATTTTCGATCTTTATCCCCTGATAAACATTCAATCCCTATATCGAACAAGGATAATCGCTTCCCTTGTCCGCGGTGGCAATTGCAGAAAACGGGAAGTTGCATTTATTATTATGGGGGTTGCGTTTATGGAGGTCTCACTGTATATACAGTCAGACCTCTCTAAATGCAACCTCTTTTAATGCAACTTCTCTCTAAATGCACAGCAATTGCTTGGTCCCACGATGGGACTTAAGAGATAAGTGCACATTCTATGTTCTGCAATTGCAAGCTTTCTTTCGGCCCTATCTCTATATGAGTGTTCAAATAATTACGTAATAAATGTTCATGATATCTTTGCCGATTACATAATCGGAATTGCCTTTGGATTATAAGGTTAGGTTGTAAAGACGACTTGAGGAAAGGAATTTGTTGGGCCCCGATCATTTTCTTATATCGAGAGCCACTTGTATAACGTACTGTTGCGGTCGGTGTATTCTTTGGGTGGGAGAGCCAATGATCTGTCGCGTAGGTGTGTTCACCGACAGGGGGA
>CAJVPI010000622.1:0-24933 GCA_910592345.1 Paraglomus brasilianum
TCTTTCTGATAATAAAATATAATTGCTATTCTGTGTAACAGTTTCTGGTATTCTATTCGCTGTTCTATAAGTGCACATTCCCTAAGTGCACGCAAATGTCAGGTCCCGAGCGTGCACTTATGGAGGTGCGACTGTACTCTGTCCGTAGTACCCCCATTACAGGATTTGTAAAGTACCCCGGGTCCGGGATTTACGGATTGACATACTAATACAACAAGGGTGTACCAATTTAACTTACACCCCCCTCGGTGTACCCATTTAACTTACCCGGGTGTAAGTTAAGGTCTTAACAATGTCTCAAACATCTAATAATTCGTACAAAGAATGAGCATTCAAGAAGGTTCAATATATTGCTGTCCGGAAAATGACATAAAACTTGACCCGAAAGAATGGCTAGAGGCACGCATTCAAGAAGGTTCAATCTATTGCTGTCCAGAAAATGACATAAAACTAGACCCTCGATGTATTGGTCATGGAGGATTTGGAGCGGTGTTTAAGGCAACGATAAAGCAGAAAAACGGTATTGCCGCAGTTTTAGGCAGAAAGCAGAACGTTTACTCTGGCATGACCGTTGCAGTAAAGATACTGTTTCCAGATCAACAGGGAGATTCTGAAGAAGATTTGCACCAGCAATTGGTCAAAGAGGTTACTATTACCTTTCTGCTATGCTTGCCGCACATTCATACTTCGTATAGACTGACTTTTGAAATGAATTCCCACGTTAGCTAAAAAACCACAAGGAGGCGAATAACCATCCCAACATTATTCGTTTTTTAGGTGTATATAAAGGTATGTTCGGTTGATGGTAACTTGCACCAAAGAATATCAAAAGAGATACCACAATCTGCCTTCAAAGGCAGAATAACGTAAGTACAAATAATAATCATCTTATTTTGATGCATACAGACGAATATGATAATTGTCATATGATTTTCGAATTCGCTGATGGTGGAAGTTTACGTGAACACCTGAAAAAATACTTCAAAGATTTAGCCTGGAAAGACAAATACAAGCTTGGATTGGAAATTACCAACGGTCTAAAGCATTTACATAAACTTGATATTATTCACAAGGATTTGGTATTTATCGTTCAATGTTAATTGTATTATCCAACTCACACTAGTATTAAGTATTTAAACCGATTGCATATTAATATGTTTCTTTGATCTAGTCTTCCAGTAACATTCTTATCAAATCAGGTGTTGCAAAGATAACCGACTTTGGCTTATCAAGTGTGTTGAAACAAGCGATGTCTAAATCGCGGGACGAAGGCGCACCGGCATATAAGGATCCGTTATGTTTTAAGAACACGTCATATCACCGTGGAAAGGAATCGGATATATTTAGCCTTGGAGTAATACTGTGGGAAGTATCGAGTGGAAAAGTCCCATGCGACGGACATACTGAAATTGTTCATATCGTTATGTATAGGCTTGATGGGCATCGTGATCCACCATTTTCTGGGACACCTGAAGAATATATTAATCTGTATTCGAAATGTTGGGATGAAGACCCCCATAAACGGCCAGATTGTGAAAAAATTTACAATATATTGCAGTATTGTGATGCTAACAGATCTTTGGAGATTGAACCGAATAATGCGTATACATTGAGGAATAGGGGAGCTGTTTATAGAAGTCTAAAACAATATGGCAACGCGCTGAATGATTTTAACAGATCGTTGGAGATCGAACCTAATGATGCATGGACATTGAGTAGAAGAGGAGGTGTTTATCTCGATCTGAAACAATATTTTAATTCGTTGAGTGATCTTAACAGGTCGTTGCTGATTCAACCGAATGATGCATGGGCATTGAGCAGAAGGGGTGCTGTTTATCTCTATCGAAGAAAATACAATAATGCGCTGAATGATTTTAACAGATCGTTGGAGATCGAACCGAATGATGCATGGACATTGAGCAGAAGGGGAACTGTTTATCTAGATCGAGGAAAATACAACAATGCGCTGAAAGATTTTAATAAATCGTTGGAGATCGAACCGAATAATGCATGGGCATTGAGCAGAAGGGGAACTATTTATTTAGATCGAGGAAAATACAAGAATGCGCTGAAAGATTTTAACAAATCGTTGAAGATCGAACCGAATGATGCATGGGCATTGAGCAGAAGGGGGGCTGTTTATTTAGAACGAGGAAAATACAACTATGCGCTGGATGATCTTAACAAATCATTGGAGATCGAACCGAATGATGCATGGGCATTGAGTAGAAGGGGAGCTGTTTATAGATATCTAGGACAATATGACAGTGCTCTGAACGAATTTAACAAATCGTTGGACATCGAACCAAATGATGCATGGGCGTTGAGGGAAAGGGGAGCTGTCTATAAAGGTCTAAAACAATACCACCACGCTCTGAGTGATTTTAGCAAATCATTGGAGATTGAACCAAATAATGCATGGACATTGAGTAGAAGGGGAGAGACTCATCGATATCTAGAACAATATGACGATGCGCTGAATGATTTTAGCAAATCATTGGAGATTGAACCGAATGATGCATGGACATTGAGTAGAAGAGGAGAGGCTTATCGATGTCTGAAACATCTGGGCAATTCTAGCGAATATCGTACACTTTGGCGGGGAAATGATTTTGTAGCGCGGATTAATTACAAATCGTTGGAGGCGTGGCGTAGAAGGGAACTTGTCTATAACAATGCGTTGAATGATTTTAATAGATCATTGGAAATTGAGCCAAATAATGCATGGACATTGAGTAGAAGGGGAGAGACTCATCGATGTCTAGGACAATATGACGATGCGCTGAATGATTTTAATAAATCTTTGGAAATTGAGCCAAATAATGCATGGATATTGAGTAGAAGGGAGAGGCTTATCGGCATGACAATACACTGATTTGTTGGAAGGAGTGTAAGGGTTACGTTATGGTATGCTTGAACGGTATGACAATGCACTGAATGATGTTAACAAAGCGTTGAAGTCGAACGAAACTATGTACTTGCATTGTCTGTGAGAGGAGACGTCTATAATGATCGTGCGTTATACAATGTCGACAAAGCATTGTAATTTAATTCGTATGATTGAACAAACAAGGACATCCATTTTCATCTTGAGCAATACGACAATTTATTGAACAATCTCAGCAATTATTGGGGGTTGAACCAAGTAATGAATATGCATTAATTAAAGAGTAGGGGTGGGGCGCCCCCCCCCCCCCCCCGATGGATGTTGATGTCGACGCACTCATTGGCGATAAAGTCACGTAATGCACGCACATTGAGAATACGGGGTAATGTCTATTTCAATCTCAGAGAATATGATAATGCGTTGACCGATTTCAACAAGTCATTGGAGATTGAACCAGATGACGAACATGCATTGAGCATGAGAGAAAAGGTTAATGAGATGCTCAAAGCATCATCATAATAATGCAAATATGTTGGACGGTTAAGACAGCATCACTGCTTAGATTACATACTTGTTTATTTATTGTCCAAAACGTTGATGGTCTCAAGTTGATAACATGCTGTGATATGAAAAAACTATGGGAGAGTGAAATAAACAAGTATATATATATGGATAGCGAAATGTAATACTCTCCTGGCTGTTTGAGTTAAAATTGCAGTGTTATCGGCGTTAATTAATAAATTATAATTATAAAGCAATGCCAAAAATTTTGTATAGCAAGATCTCATCAGTCATCGTTACTGTGTTTAATTAATTATCTGACATTCTAATGGGCTTGAAATAACAATTCTAAACGACGTTATTACAAAAATTAGCCTCTCAAAATATTTATGTTACAAGCTTTTATTCGTAGGCATAATCTAGCTTCTCTTTAATAAAAAAAACCAACTTGAATCAGACGTGTCAAGTGTTGAATCAACAATCGAAGGAGAGTAATCGATTGTTGACCTTAGGGTTTAACTATCTCAAACGGAAATGTGGCTTTTACTAATTCTAGTTAAACACGAATGACAGTCAGTGACTTTAAACCATTGTAAACACTAATTATTATGTCGCTCTCTCAAGTTATACGTCTACCCTCTTCCGTGGGATTAATTCGAAAGTTATAGGTTGGAGTTTAGTTGTATATATCTAAAATCCATTTATACTTAAACGAATAGTAATCAAATATTTTTAATCGATAGAGTGATTGGAATTTCGCACTCTACTGATAATTACCAGGAAGCGATCATCAATAGTGTATTTCAAAGTATGAAAAACTACTTATTTATTAGAAAGGAAATATTAATCGAACGTAACAAAATGTTAAACTGTTTATATATATTATCTGACAGATCGTACGAATTGGATATTAGGTGAACGTGGCAGCGAGCCGATTCCGTAATAATACCGTCCTGGTTGCACAGAAATATAGGGAGGAATATGTCATTAACCACACAAGATGTATGTTATCTACCGGTCTCTTTCCAGCACAGGGCCCCAGTATTTGTTACATGAACGTACCTCCAGCCTTTCGATTTCCAAAAAAACGTGTCTTATTTGGCTGACTGGCCAAACTCTATGTTTTTCGGCGACAATGATAATATTCTAGTTTATTGGAAAGGGACTTTTCGCCTTCTTAGTCTTGACTTCAGGATTGAATAATCTGAATTTAGAAACTTGGAGTTTTATTGCTCGATCGCACGATTAATAGTTGGACAATATATAAACCCGTTCTATGTTCGAATTTTTAAGAGTGCCTGAATGATCAACTTGTATAATCGGATAGTAGAAGCATAGTCGAACAGGAACAAAAAATTTTTTGATTAAAGACTTATTTATAAAACAACATAGACTGTATCTTGATCTCAATCTGGGGGTTGAGCCAAATTCGTCAAGGCAAACAATCAATCGTTGATTTGTTTTTGGTTTATTGTCCTCCCAAGCGATTACTGATTTAGCCAGCCATGCAAGGCGGAAAATGTAATACAAAAGTCACACAGAACCTGTAAATATTCCTGTATGGTGATTTTTATATTACGCACCAGCCATCATCGATCTAAGGTAGCGTCCGTCACGCTCTAACCTCTTTCGAAGGTAAGAAACAACTTTGGCTGTTTTTTTAGGCACATTAATAAACTTTTCTTCTCAATAATGGTTTTCCCATTTTTTTTTAGTTCTTCGTCGCGAGGGTATTTTTCGCGCAAGACACGGTGAAAAAATTAATACCGAACGAGACCGTTTACCCAAACAATTACTGACGTCAAGACCGAGGAAACTAACAACCTGAAAAAGACC
Organism: Paraglomus brasilianum; assembly: GCA_910592345.1. Lineage (NCBI taxonomy): Eukaryota > Fungi > Glomeromycota > Glomeromycetes > Paraglomerales > Paraglomeraceae > Paraglomus > Paraglomus brasilianum. Next base: position 5,225 of record CAJVPI010000622.1, read on the forward strand.
ATTCATTTAAAAGAAGTGCCGTACGTAGCAAGACGAAATTAAGACGTGGAGGTATATTCCCGTGAGAGGTAAGAATTCTTATTGGGTATCTGTTGGAGTGGTGTATCCGAAGGTACGCTGCCGCTAGGTGAAAATCGTATTAGTCGAAATCACATCGGACCACATATTTATCTTCAAGTAATTACTTAGTATTGTACTTTGCCGCTAGGTGTAAATTAGGTTTTGAAAGCACATGAAGCGTAAAATTAATCAAAGCCCGTACCGAAAAAAAGGCTGTGGATGTTCGAGCTTTGTGGTGAATAGGATACGCTTGAAATACTATGTGGTTCCTGATTTAAATGATTTACTTGTTGATATCCGTCACCGAAACGCTGCTTGCTGTAGCTTATCTCGGACTATGATGACCATTGAATTGAATGAATTGAAAGCGCATCGTGGCCACAGCTTGCGAAATTACCAGGTATCCAGCCCTGACGTACGATGGATGGCCTACTGTGAACGTTCTTTATTGGTTCTTGACAGTTTACCCATCTCTTTGTTATTGTTAGTACCGGACGGGCCAAAAAAAGTAGCATTTCATATTCTGTTGTAAGAAGATTCGCAAGGGACGTCATCAGAGACTTGTCGTGGCGTTCATAAAGAAAGTTACACATGTTATGCTACATTAAAAAGGTATTTGTAAGCCTTACGGCTTGGCCGTAATCGGATTATTTTCTTTAAGATGATAATATATCCATCTGCTTATGGATATATTATCCGGTCAATGCATACGTATTTGCGTGGCGTAGATCAGAGAATAATTGATATATCGCACATATTTTTAATTTAGGTTCTCGAGCAACCGGGTATAAGCTTCCACTTTGATATACGTGTATAATAGCTAAAGGACGGAATAAAAGAGTGGAGAATTCTCTTAGGCGAGATACTGCACTTCTCTAGATTCATACGATGTATGTGTTACTATTTACCGATACAAAAGGATTATATATCTCCGCAAGAAATGCCTTAATAAAAAATTGCGACATATTTAAAATCAGCGTACTTTGAAACACAATCGATGAGTGTTCGTATAACAAGTGCAATAATGAGTAAAATTTCTAAATCGCTCTGTAGAAAAGAGCAACATGCCGTTTTAATCAGCAGAGTGTGGAGAACGTCTATGGAAATTTATTCCATCGGGGGCGTTGATAATCTACGTAAAACATGTGGGCTGTTCAAAGGGCACGAGCATGGAGTATCGTTTTATAGTTCGACTAGACATTTATGGAAACGCATTAGAGATAAATAAGAAGTATAAGCCGAAACCTGTCTATTTTTAAGCAAATCACACAGACATTGGCGAAATTGATCACCAGATTTTTTTTATACTATATATAGAAACTGTATGATCAGGAGATGTCTTCCTTCGGGTTCTTGTTTTCTATAAGCCACACTTTTCTGTGGAGGAATGCCATATTGGTAATTGCGATGATATCATTCTTAAAACTCATGATTGCACATGGAGATCTTCTATACGCAATCATGCATATTATATATTTCCAATAGTTTGTTAGTTACCTTTATGCTGACAACGCACTATGCAGTCTTTGTGAGGGGTTTGCTCTCTCTCCCCTCCCATTCTTGCAGATTGGTCACATGCTTTTGATCGTACAACAATTCCAAAGTCTAATTTTTTTTAACTGTATATCGTAATACAAATTTCGTTAATCCAATGACTAATCGTGTTACAATATAGTCTTGTCTTGTTACCAGTAGAAAATTGTTCTGCAGGCGGGATAGGTGAAAGACAAAGTAAGCAATTTGTGTTCTACTGCATTCAATCACATATATGCGGACTAGTACTGCCTATTAATATCAAATATAAATAGAATCAAAATCAGGTGAATAATAGGAACCGGAACGATTTTAAATAATTAATTACGAAGAATTGAAAGTAACACAAGTAATGGTTACCTTCTATTTCTGGCTTGCCCCACGCTACGATACATTATGCATGTGGCCTGGTCAAACTATATATATAATCTGCCGCTTCTCCAATATTCTTTGTAGACATTGACCCCCCTCTCTTTAAGATGAAGTACACAATACCAACCTTTTTCGCATTCGTTTGTCTGGCTTTACTTGCAACTGGTACGATAACCTTTCTCTACTTGAGCTGCCAATTGTCTTTCTACTCTTTCGTTTAACTAAAATACCGTCTATTTAACTATCACTTTAGCCAAAATCGATATTCTATATCCATCAAAAGATTACTGGTTAGTAGCAAATAGTACAGCAACCATACTATGGAATTCGACTGACCCGAGCGACCCTCAACGCTTCTCTATATTCTTGATTAATCCTGTAAGTTCAAGTTTGAATGGCTGTTGTGATTTGCAAATCTTACAATTCATGCTCAACATTGACTAAATGTTCTCAATTGACAGAACGTTCCTGATTTGAAACAATACGCCTTAGCCAACAATGCAATAACCTTAAACCATAATGTTTCAATTGCTGTACCAGATTTAACTAAAGCCGGCGTACAGCAAGGTACGTATGGTCTATAACATGGTTTATTTACGTTGAGCCATTCTGTTTACTAAATGCATGTTTTTGATTTCTGCTTATAGGGTATTCAATTATCTTTACGAATATTGGCAACATCACTGACGTTTATGCTACATCAGAGACATTCGATGTGAAAGCGAGTGGCAGCCCACGTGAGTATATTGACGAATACATTGTAAACGCTCACGTATTATGACTTACCATACTCATTTCTTTCTGTAACTAGCATCGACATACGCACCTCCTACACCCCCCTCTACCAGCGGTGGAAACAGCTCCAGCACTGGCAAGCCAAGTGGTTCAGAAATTGTTAGCGCAAGAATGTATTTGAGTGCCTTCTTTGCCGTTGCGGTTGTAGCTGCGATGATGGCCATTTAAAATGAACAATAACCTATTGTAATCAATATATTATTAGCATTAGAGTTGTAGGTTTTAATAATATCTAATGAAATCAAAGTTTGAATAAATTTCACACGATATATTAGTAAAATTGATGATCAAGGTATCAAGCGCCAGGAAATGCTTGGCAAAATTGCGTTAATTATACGGGTGAGGCTATAAATTTCTAAGCAGAATAACATTACACTTGGCAGTTTATGTGAAGGTACAATAAACGTCAACTATTTATTACACAATGCATACTTACCATAATGATATACACCATATTCGGAAATCTGTTTTACCCTTGCCGCAACTTGACGTACGTACGCTGATCGCAATCCAAGGATAAATACACACCGTTGGTAGTGCTTGGCGAGTTTGCTCGTTGCACACTTTAGTGTTTGTTGATTGATTGTCCGTGCTAGCAAAGGCGATTAATTTTGATTGGTTTCCATGATTAGCATTATTGCTCTCTATTCAAAAATCCACGTGATACCGTCTTACGATTATTAAATAGTCACACTAATTAATTTCCAGATTGCTCATAAAACAACCATCTCACTTTGACTAAATTATTTCCGAACATCTTACTAAAAAAGCCTGAACACAACGTTTAATATAAAGATAAATTTATAAAATTATTTTGTTTATATTGCATGACCGAATATTATTTTGCTTTGGTTTTTGTATTGTTGCTGGAAGGACAAAATTTGATACTGTATACTGAAAAATAAATGTATCAGTTACACTATCTACTAATACAAGTAACCGCTTTCATCACCTGGATAAAGTGTGCACAAGTACACGAATAGTAATGGCAATATATTAAGCATAACTGTTAATTAATGGCCTAACCATTCTAATAACTACGCAACGTTAAACCAATTAGAACTTAATTTTAATTCAACAAAACATAACTTTGAAAACTTGCTAATTTCAAAAAGTATAGCTTTCAGCAACAACTATAACAAGATAGCTGCAACTGTAGATAAAATTAACTCGCACGCTCTTAATTAATAAGGTAGTAAGTTGCCAACAGTCAAGTTAAAATATGTGATTCTAAAGGAGAAATCTATTATAAATCAAAACTTAAATTGTAGACACCCTAAATTGACTGTAAGCGATAAACAAGTCAGTTGCTAAACGGATAGTAGCTCATTATCAGCTAAATATCAAACGCCTTTGCAAATTAACAACAAGTTTATTTCTAAATGTCATAGTAAACGTCTTAAATAATAAGTCTAAACACTTGTTCTTTCTCGTTCCAACATGATTTCTTTGCAAGCTGTTATTTACTAATTAAAAAATTCATGGGAATAGCAAGTAAATGTAGCGCATATATACACGCATATATTGTATGCTCGAAAAAGTTAATCGAAAAAGGGTTCAAGTACAGGCGACTAACTAATTATTGGTTAATATTAACCAAATATAATATGATAACAACCCGTCTATATTTACTATCGTGTTAGTTTCTTGGAAGAAAAAGCAATATTATTCGGGTAAGATTTTGAAACCACGCTATCTTTGTAGTAATATACGATTGATCATATTGAAAGAGAAAAGATTACTATATTTTTTCTTTCACTTTGGATTGTAAAGCTTGGTAGCAGAAAGCATACCCTCGTAACGAGGTGAGAGAGTCGCACCTTTGACTGTATGCATGTTTATATGGATATATTGCCTGAATCGCGCTATTTTTTTCTGTTTACTCTTTATGGAATAGATTTGATCTATTAATAACGAACACCAAAATCAGTGAGAGTATGAAATGGACATCAATAAATTAGGAATAACGCAATATTAATACTTTCTATTTGTGTCCTACATAATGCTTGCGAACGCAAGAGAAATATTGTATAAAATGCATTGCTTTTCCCCCACGATTTGCTATACACAACAACAACAACAACAGCTCTCAAGATGAAACACAAAATAATTCTTCTCGCCTTTGCTTGTCTATTTTTACTTGCAACAGGTACAATAACTCTGACTCGGATACAGATTTTAAGCGTCGGTTTATTGTTTGACACACAGACATGTTCATATCACACACGTTAATATCATATTACACTGTTTTCCTTTTAGCCGAAATCAAAATTTTATACCCCTCGGAATCGTATTGGCTGGTGTCTAATACTACAGCGACTATGCTATGGAATTTGACTGATCCAACTAATGACCCCACTCGCTTTTCCATCTTCTTGACTAATTCCGTAAGCAAAATGACAGTTGGAAATATTAACTACGATCACAACAGTTGATGTTTCTTTTTCTTTTTTTCTAGAATGTTTCTGATTTGAAACAATATGCCTTGATCAATAATGCAATAAGTGCAAACAAAAACGTTTCGTTGGATGTCCCTGATTTTGTAACCAGAGGCGTCATTCCCGGTACGTGTAGTCTTGACGTTTATGATTTTACAAGATTGCGTTTAATAACACTTGATTCTACCATTAGGTTACCATCTCATTTGTACCAACATTTTCGATATCAATGATATCTATGCTGTGTCGGAAGCGTTTGAAATCAGACCAAGTGGCTCTGTCAGTAAGTATTACAAACAAGTTTTCTTCTGGTGACAGAAACGCAAAACAACCAACTGACACAATACGTGTTATCTTTTCAGAATCAGTATATACGCCGCCTCCTCCTCCTCCATCACCAACTAACAACTCTACCAATACTACAAGCGGTACCGATGCTGGTTCTGGAAATAATAAGCCAAGTGGTTCGGAAGCAGTTGGTGTGAAGATCTGTTCAAAAGTTTTGTTTGTTCTTGCGGTTGTGGTAGTCGTAATGATGTGATGATCTAGGCCGAATTATAGTGTAATGATTATTATTATTACCCAGAACACTTTTTGTTTGTTGTATTGTGAACTTGAGATTAAAGTTTTTATGTGAGCTATTACATAATAGTTTTGGGCTCACGCCAGAATATCTGATAATGAAGTTTAAAAAATAAATTCGCACCATGTCTGCTTAGTATGTGGCTAATAAAATGAGAGAATAGTAAAATCCGTGTTATTTGATGGATATCCATAAAAGCCGTAACCATTTCCCATTCCTATGGGAAATGGTCTGTTATGTCAGGCATTGTCTACTTCATTATGTATTTGTGAGAGAATGGTAACGTGATGTGTGTGAACAATACCCATGGCGATCTTTATGTCGATCATCATAAACACATCTTACCTAAATCAGAAAGCTAAATACCTGACCCCGTAGTCAATTTCCCATCCTTACGCGTTTTAATTCATCGTTTTTCGCCATGGGCATTCACAACCTTCACAAAGTAATCGCAGATCACGCGGCAAAGGCTATCAGCGCAAATGAAATCAAGAGCTATTTTGGTAGAAAAGTGGCTATCGATGCATCAATGTCGATATACCAGTTTTTGATAGCCGTGAGACAGGCAGACGGGCAACAGTTGACAAGTGACACTGGAGAGACGACGAGGTGAGATTTCAATGGAGATTTGCGGGTGTGTGGGTGTAGTAATTAAAAGCGATTTGAAAGAAAGGAAACAGGCTATGAAATTCAAGTGTCGAGCTTGACGTGAGCTTCCTAAATATACTTTTATCTTGTAGTCATTTGATGGGAATGTTCTATCGCACGATTCGAATGGTTGAGAACGGAATTAAACCCGTATATGTGTTTGATGGAAAGCCGCCAATGCTGAAATCGGGCGAGGTGAATGGGGGCATGTGAATGGGGGCATGTGATCGGGAAGGAAGAGGGGGGTGGTTTCGTTTCGTAATTTAGATTACATCATCGTTGATTGCTGTTTGGGTACGTGCGTACATAGCTTGCCAAGAGATTGGAACGAAGAAAGGAAGCAAACAAGAATCTTGAAGAAGCTCACGAGACTGGTTAGAAATGTTATAAACATGGCTGACGGTATTAGAAAGGAAATCCTCTCGAGATTCATGTCTGACTGACATTTTTACCTACCATAACCCAGGCGCAGTGGCTGACATTGATAAATACAGCAGACGCACGGTGAAAGTGACCCCAGAACATAACGCAGAGTGTAAAAAACTATTGAAGCTTATGGGAATTCCATATATTGATGTATGAATTCTGTTTTGTTGACTTGTTACCGTTCGCCTACAAAGAGTCACCGCGACATTGCACTATTCTACAGGCTCCTTGTGAAGCAGAAGCTCAATGTGCTGCTCTTGCACGAGCGGGAAAGGTCAGCAGTAGTTAACTTGCATCATGTTATAAACGTCTTTTCCAGTAACCATACTCATCTCACTGCCCTGATATTGTATTCCCATAGGTCTATGCAGCTGCATCAGAAGATATGGACACTCTCACATTTAATGCCCCAATGCTTCTTCGTCATTTAACATTTACCGAGAGTAGAAAGATGCCGATTGATGAGATACATCTTGATAAAGCACTAGAAGGGCTGGAACTGAATATAGACGAAGTAAGTGATGATGCGTTCAAAAAAGTATTCAATGGAATAGTTTTTGCCTGTGGAGGTAGCGCTGGAATCGTCAATTGTTTATTTGTTTCAACTGCCGTGCGACGTTAATTTCTTTTCCTCTGTTTATATAGTTTATAGACCTCTGTATTCTACTCGGGTGTGATTATTGTGATTCAATTAAAGGCATTGGACCACACCGTGCTTACGAGTTGATTAAGAAACACAGAAATCTCGAAACGATTATTAAAGAACTCGACCCTAAGAAATATCCCATTCCTGAAGATTGGCATTACAAAGAAGCACGAGAGCTGTTTCGTAATCCGGATGTGGTCGATCCAAACACCGTTGATGTATGTATTTCGGATAGAGAGGTGGAGTGGGGGATGGAGCAGGAGAGGGGAGTAACGAACAATACCTGTATGGTTATCAAACTAAATTTCATGCTTCAAACTACGTCCAATTCCATAATCTCAATAGATAAAATGGAATACTCCAGACGTAGAAGCTGTTGTTGATTTTCTTGTGCGTGAAAAGGCATTCAGGTATAGTGGGCCAAAAGATGCTCTATCAACGCTGTGGCACAGGTTCCTCTGACACAACTTGTATTTTCCAGCGAAGAGCGTGTCCGTAAGGGAGTGGATAAAATAATGAAGAACATTAAAGCTGCAACGCAAGTGCGCTTGGACAGTTTCTTTACTGCCGCTCCCACCAAAGATACACCTAAAAAGCGAAAGGTATGAGAAGAGTATTGATCTACAGTGGCTGGCTACAATATATCTGACAATTGATCATTCTGTGATTGTTTGTACTCGAATATGTATGTTCGCTTCTCTCTCTTTCTCGTCAAAACATTCCTAGGCAGAAGAAACAGCAACTAATAAAAATAATGGGAAAGCCACCAAAAAACGACGGTCAAATAAGTAGGAAGGCGCAGGGGTGATATAATACTGTAAGTTTAATATTAGATTTAATTTGAAAGTCTAAATCATAGAAAAGGATTTTCTTCATACTAAGAAGAGAGAAACTCGGATATAACGATAGTGTATATGAACACTCCATAACGTCAAAAGCTTTGTACATTTGTGCTACTCATAATAAATCAAGTCATTCTCTTTTTCACTTCAGCGTCACTTTTGCCATATATGTTTAATGTGCTGTGAGTTGGACGTGTCAAATAAAACTTAATATGTCATACAAAATAACAAGCAGACGCGCTGAGAACTTTAAGGCAGATCTGGTGATTTCACTTGAATGCAAGGCAATGTTCGTTGCATAAACATAGTAAGTGCCGCTAGGTTTGTAAATCGGTGAATTAAAAGCGCTTCGCGGCCATACTTTCTGCAAGTCTAGTCCATATCATTCTCTAGTCAGTTTCATTGTCTACGTGATTATGAATAAAGAAGACATCCATAGTCATTGAAGGATCCGATCTCTTTTGTGCTGCGTTTTAAAATTGGCATTAGCACGCAATTTCGTAGCTTATTATCAAACATTGCATAAAGACAAAAGAGTTAATTGTTTCGAAATGCATAAGCATGTTATTAACATACTCACATGTATTGTTGTAAATACTTATATAATGTCCACCAATGACATTTGACATTTCATAACCAAAGTATTTGATTGTCCGAGTTTATAACACAATACACGCGTTCTAATGTAATCGGAAAGAATATATTCTAGCCTATACTGCGCACACATTCTAATGCAATCAATGTATTAATAAATCGTACAAACAAATGCTAAGAACATTAACTGATTGCCGCGAGAGCTGTCTAGCCTTTGTCTCCTGTCTTTGTGGAAAAGATCATGTGAGTCATACTAAACTTATAAAAAAGATCGCTGTTCGATTCGACTGCCTGTTAATATCATCGATTTGTTCAAAATCAAAAAAACATGAAGTACATCCGAATTGTCTATTCTAAACTCATTGCACCTCTCTTGCGCCCCAAAAAAATACGCTCAAAATCATGTACCGAGCTACATCGACTCTCAAACGCATCGACGGTGTCATCATCATTTTCCTCGCTCAATTATACCACGCTCGCGTATTCGCCATTCATCTCGCTTCGGATTCATATCTACTCTTATCCTCGCACTGTAACGCTATCCATCTCTCGGCACTGTCGATACTCGGATTTCAAGCAATTACTGAGCGAATTGGTTGCGGGATGCAAGGATCAATTTCTAATCGCGTATAGAAAGAAGAAAGGACGCGAAGTTGGAGTCGACAAGGATTTTGCAGTGCTAAAGGGAATATTGAATAACGAGGTTATTCTGATAACTGAGGATTGTGTGTGGAGAGAATTAATGATAAGAGAGTTGAGAGAGCGTGACGAGGCAGAAGTTACTGTGTTGTTTGTTAATGGCCTGAATGTATGATAGAGGTGTTAAACTGTCGTTTTACGGGTTTATACATTTTGTTTATATACAATAATTACATTATTTATTATTAATATGTAGTATAGATTATTCTTATATGTACACCAAACGAAATACATAAAGTAAAAAAAGAGTATAGAATGAAGACAAAACAGGCGCAAAAGCGGGTTTTCAGTGTTTAAAATTGACACGTCTTTATGATTCCTTTATGGTGTTACCAGATATGTGAGCTTAATATTAAATAACACACTAAATTTGTGATCTGCAGTACTGCAGCTAGTCTTCTCTCTTTATTAGATTGTGTGGGAACATCGCCGTAAATAAACATTACATTTATTATTATTATTATTATTATTATTATTGATGACGTATCACCGTTCTTACAGATAATACATTACTGTACTACTACGAGCATTAATTAAATATTACATGTACAATACACTATAAGTCATAAATCCGTCTACAATTGATAAAAGAGTATCAATATTTCAACTCTAATTTTATACTAAACACATTCGAATCAATTCACTGCTTTAATACCTGCAGCCGAATTATCCTCATCAATAGGTAGTAATTTGCTAGAATATTTGGATTCTTTCTCACTAGGTGACATGGGCTCTATGTTCTCATTGCGATATATAGTGTTCAACCAAGCTACATCTTCATGATACAATTCAATCATCTCGGCGTCGGGGCGCTTGTTAGGATTAGAATCACAACACCGCTTAGCAAGCTTCTTGTACGACTCTGGTGCCTCATCAGGCATCGTCGGTCGCAGTCCCCCCACTATGTCGCCTACCAAATCTCTATCGAACGTTCTATCTCTGAAAGGCGGCTCGCCACTAGCAATCTGATACATTAGAATACCAAAAGAATAGATGTCTGATTTCTGAGTGAATTCAAAAGTATGAAAGACTTCTGGTGCAACGTATGGTAAAACACCCTGAATGGTTGACGGGTTCACTTTGGATGAACTCGACGATTTGGCGAGTCCGATATCACATAAAAATGGCTTGTTCACGTTTGCAAAATATGAATATTCCGAGCCACCAAAGACAATGTTCCCACCATGAAGATTACTATGGACTAAGTCGTTACTATGGATGGCCGACAAGTGCTCGGCAAGGTCATCCAAAATCTTTACTTTCGTGCCCCATGTCAGCGAATTAAAGTTTCGCTCCAAATAAAAATAAAGATTACCACAATCGGCGTGTTGCATTACGATCAGATACTCTTTTGTCTCTGGTCGTTGTGTAATTCCATATACTCTAAGTACAAAGTACGGAATCCCGGTAAAATTACTAGGCTGAAATATAATAAATAATCAGATTAAAATATTACTCTTAATTCAGTTACGCACAATAATATCGAGAGCGCGCTGCGCTGGCTTTACCTCAAATCTTAACATTTCTAGCAAGTGTTCAGAGTCTTTAAACCACTTTAAAGCAACTCGTTTTTTATTGAGCCCGCTACATTCGGCAGCATAGACTGTTCCATAACCACCAGAACCAATCTCTTCGATATTACAAAAATCTTCAAATTGGATAGATTTCAGCCTCCTCGCTTTACTATCTTCGTCAGAATTCTTGATTCGAAGCACTTGTTCCAAAATCGGATCCATGTCGCGATAGAATACCAAATAATAGTCTCGCGTGGATGTTTCTTGAGTTATGCCGATAATCCAAATATTATCTGGAGTTATTATCTTTGGGTGGGCTTTCACTAGCTAATTCAAGCAAGACAAGTGTTAGGGACAAGATTGATAGCCGAACATTACGAAAAAAAAAAAGAAAAAAAGATACTCGATACCAACATGCTTACCTGATAAAAATCAAACGACTGAGCTTTCCGCCCATCTGCTATCTTTTTTAATATCACTGCTGTCATCTTGTTTCCGTTCGTCGCCTGTTGTAACCAATCTGCTACATGCGTACAGCCGTGGTCTAACGACACCGCCTCTTGTAGATTCGTTAACTGCGAGTATTCTATCCACTGTATATGTCCGCTAGCAATATGTGCCATGTTACTCCACGATTTCTTGATGAACAAGTCCAGAGACTTGTTGCCCGTAGTCCAATCAAGGGGGCGCGGTGCTTTGCATCTGAAACAGAATGCACTCAATATAAGCTTATTCGTACATCCCAGACATAGTTCGCAATAAGATTCTTCGGTATCTTTACTTTTAATCAGATAATACGTCTGCTCTTCTGCATTATATGTAAATCCAATAGAAACCCAAACATTCGACTCGGGTATATCAGGATGATCAATACATAACTAGAAGAAGAAAAAAAAAAAGGGGGGGGGGGTGAGTATTCGCCGTACGCAAGTCTATGATTTCATCTAGTTGGCAGTAGTTCAACAAACATATATTGTACCTTTTGATAGTATGACTCATCAGTTTTATCGGATATCTCGAGTGGAATCAATTTCACATCCGCATAAGCCGGTAGACCGTGTAGTCTTACAGTCTCAGCACCAATCTCGATACAATCGAATGGAATCCATTCCAAGTAGGCTTCGTTCGCAGATTTCGTTTGTCCTTGTGACTTTTTAATAAACTGGTCAAGTTTATGATTGTGGCTAGTCCAGCCGTTTGATAATTCTTTGTGTCCGCAAATACACCATATAGGGCTACATCTGAGTACTCCACACATGGAGCAAAACCCGTATAGAGAATAACAATGGCGAAACCGTCTATCGGCTATCATGTAGTAGTTATTGCTATCTTTGGTGAATCCTAGTATTAGCCTGTTGCGTCTGTCGAGCCATTTGGAATGTCTTTTGAATTGATTAATGTTGGATATGTGTTTGTGTGTTGGAAGTGAGTATATTTTGGCAAATTCCTTGACAGACTCTTGCGTGCATTCATCATCTGTTCCAATAAATATCGAATACCGATTGTAGGCAGTCCGATATTTAGAAGATTTGATTGGCTTTATATGTGAAAAGTCTGCATACGAGATCCATTGAAGAGGATGATGTCCCGTTACCAAATCTCCATCATCATGAATGTGAGAGGACTCTATTAGTCGGCTAAATGGTGAACTTTCGGCAATGTTCTCATTAATTATTAGGCCCTTAATGGTCGATACCAAAGATTTGAAAAACGACGACATCTGCCTTTTTGCGATGATATGTTTCAAGAAGAAGAAGAAGTAAGATTAAGTGTTGCGCCACAGCACAGGTCTTGGCATGGTATGCATATTGTCAGCCGTCCAATGGCCATCCAGAATTTATGCACTGATATATCATGAATGTGTACATCATTGAAACAATAATGAAACTGGCTATGTGAAGAAGAATTGCGGTAATGGTAAGAGAGACAATTGAGATTTCGCGGTGAGAGAATGGGGACGGCTCATATTGAGTAATGATATGAACAATGGGATAGCAAGGCAAGACGGTGTAACATCTTTGATTCATGCACAAAAGTGGTCGATGATGCAATGGGTGTGGAACTCGGTGACACGGGGAAGTGTGTCAAAAAAAACCGGAAATTGTATACAGGGGTTCCAATTTACATCGTGTTGTGTGTCATATTCACACGTTTACGTTGCTTGTTAACTTTCTCATCTCGTAATAATAATGAGCCCAAACAAACAAATGTGTGGTAAATACATACGACGGGGGAATAGAATTCCATTTCAGAAACTCTCTATTAGTCACGTGAGCTAGTGAATTCTCTAGTAATGCATAAATGAAAACTACATGTTTCAAACTTGGTCAAATGATATATACGCACTCGAGTGCAGAAATGAACAATTTAATTTTTTTGCATCATCCCTGTACGTCTTTGCTTTCGAACGCCAAATTTTGTGTGAAAGTCTTTAGTAACATTTTCCAGAATCGATGGAAAGGTTGGGTAAATGGAAGTTTCAGTGCAAGACACCAGTTCAAGCATACAAGTTACTTTGCTAATACTAAAGCCTTGCTTAACGAGAATACGGTCCAAAGTCATGGACAATGCGGCCATCCAACGGATGCCCATAAATTCAATAATTTATGATGGAGTATTCCAGACACCGTTATAACAATTGCGTGAGCTCAATGAGACGTTGTTGCGGGCTTGTTATCAAAAAACGGTAGAGAGAGAGATTTTAATTATTTGTTAAAAATAAAATCTGTTGGAACTACAATCATGACACAGTGAACCAAACTTTAATTTTTTTCTTCTGACTCAATGTAAATTGGATAAAAATTGTTTCTAAACTCCGAAACTCATTTCAAGTAGTCGCTGTTGAACGTATAAGGAATAAAAAAGAGAATATAACACAGAAACCTCTTGTTTAGTCAGTGTTACTATCTCTTAAACTATGAAACGCTTATTCGATGAGTCATTGCCAAGTAGCGCGACAACTTTAATATTAAGCAATAGCTATAATGTTATTCATCAATTGAAAGTTACCGACGGTAACATTTCTCATTTAGCTTCAATAACACACTACAATTAAACGTATACCCATTAAACAATGTTTTGTCACTATTTTGTGTGAACTCTTCTACATAGCATTTATAATTCACAAACCAAATAATATATAATTTAATAACTATATTAATAGCTGGAGGTAGCCGCGATATAATAACATCAATTATCATTCACCATTACTACTTATTAATTAGTGCAAACTGCATTTAGTAATCTTGTCGAAATTCTAACTGTGAGTAATGACACATTGTCATAAGATTTGTACCATGCCTAATAATGTATAAAATTAAGCCCTACATTAAGAAATTGGTTAGACTAAAACTGTCTCATCTTTCCCACGCTGTAGCGAATTTGACTTAGACAAGTTTTCTGTTCATGTTTATTTAATAAGGTAACACGTGTTTCAATTGTGCATAAGAATACACACGCTATTGTCGAGTGATTTTCTGCTTGCGACTATATTTATAGCTGCTGTGCTGCTATTATTGGTACACGAAATGCTGCGGCCAGATTGAAAACAACTATTTACGTCGAGTCATTTATGCTTAAGCTAAAAATAGTAAGAAACTAAATCACGCTTACCATATTTCTTGTAAAACGCATTATGTCATTTTCAGGCTAGTACATTCTGAATTCTTACTGGTTCGATATAACCCTCACGACAATATATAAGACCATAGCTGACGGTTTTGACTTAGACATTGTCAACTAGAAACTCCAATTCCCTCTTACAAAACCATTCTCTTATATCATATCCATTCGAATCCTAGCTGGTTCGATATACACCCTCACGACAACTGTAACTGACAATTCAATTGGAAATACCAACCCTTTCAACTCGATAAAAACCAATTCTTTTTTATCTTACCCCTTTCCTAAAATTACGTAATGACAGACATAACCACCATATTGCAAAATCCCGTTTCCCTCTATTTTCTCGGAGTCATTCCAGCTCTCTTTGTTGTCGGAGATGCACCTTTTTCAACTCTTACCTCGAAAATTCTGCACATATTAGTGTGCCTCGGTTGTCCATTCACGCCCTTGTTTTACTTCCTCCACATTAAAACTGGTGTAGGTGAAGGCGGCGAAGTAATCCCAGACAGTTGCGCATACTGGCTGCCAAAGGATAAATTTCAATTCCGTGTTCCAAATCGTCCGGAAAATAACATTGTGAATATCTGGCCATTTGGATATAAGATTAAAGGTCTTGACTTTACTAATGTTCCCAACATTAAAACACGCCTCATGGAATGTGTGACAAACGTATCTTTTCTGGATCGATTTGCGTGTTTTGTATCAGGCTACTTTATCTTTGTCGGTATCATTATCGGAATATACAGAGTTGTGGGACCATGCCAACAACAAGACTGGCCGGCTATACCATTGTTATTAACCTGGACGTTGCCCATATTAGTGCTGAGGGTCTTGAAAGGAAAAGTAGTAGTCAGAGATCCCAGAGAAGCATTAAAATTAGTAGAGGGAAATATTTATTTAGAACGCCTTGCCGAAGATAAAACCCGAGATATTAGAGGAAAAGTTTTGGCTACATTGCTGATAAGCATCGTCGTCCATTGGATGGTTGTGGTTCTCACCTATTATACAAAGCCAGTAGGATTCGGGTGCCGCTCAATAGGACTAGCTGTGGTGGCGGCTATTTGGAGTTTCAACAGCATTCTATGCTTTGTATATTACTATCTGTTCAACCACCCCCCACCAGGAGTGGATGCCAGTCCCGTTTATCTTTGGGTATGTACTTGTGGAGTGGCAGTTGGAGCTTTTTTCATCTTTTTTGGTGTGATTAGCAATAATTCGTTGTGGTGGGTGATTATGTTTGGAAATTCGTGTGACGTTTCATCTTGTTTGGATAGTGGTAGCGTGCAGTCATAACTATAGTTGTATAGTCATTGGGCTGGACTCATTGACATAACCATCGTTTTTGTGTTGATTTTAAAGTAAGTTTTGTAGAATACAATGTGTTGTAAACTGTGTGACAGTTATTATTTTATCTGTCTGTTTGGTTTTTTGTAGAAATAAAGATTGCATAAACTATTTACAAATTAATTATCAACGTGTATTGCGTAGAATATTAGAATTTAATGACAAAAAATACAAGTACAAGATTAAATTTGATCAAATGCGCCTATGTATTATGCTTTATTATGAAGTAATATATGAACCGCTCTATAGACTCTAAATATTTAGGATACAGTCGTACCCCTCTATAGTCACCCCCTCTATAGTCACCCCCTCTATAAGCACACATATAAAAACCCTCTTTATAAGCACACCATGTTGAGAACCAATTACTATTAAACTTATAGAAAAAACCCTTTATATAGTCACAACCTCTTTATAAGCACACTTCCAGAAAAAGTTGCATTGTTCCCGACAGCGTGACTATAGAGGGGTACGACTGTACTAAGATCTTTTTAAACGTGGTACAGTGTGAAAGGTTTTGCTAAATTGATATTTTTCAGTATAGCGCAATCATTACACTTAGCAAATGGAAGATAGCCAGAAAATTGTAGATTTTATTAATATTAATTAAAATATTTATTTCAATGATTGCTTACCCTGACTTTTACATCGACTTCACTAAGTTCTTAAGATATTATCAATAATGCCATTTTCTTCCCCGACCGGCAAAATGCTCCAATTGACCACAGTTTTGAGTTTTATCTCCAGAGATTTTCAGCAGGTTGAGGTCAGAACTGTTACTAGGCCAGTCAGTAATTTTAGAAACATTTTCCTAAAAAATAATTTTTGCCTGACAGATGTTTGTTTAGTTAGGATATGTAAACAGTATGGCATTAAAACATGTCAATTATAGCATGAATACGTAATGCGCTATGTATATTTAATTTTGCTCATATTACATTATATGCAGTTTCTAAAGGGTCCGTATTATTTCATCGACAATCATTTCACCGACAGTACATTTCACCGCCAATTAACTGCCAAAAAAGGATAACTTCAAAATAATGTTGGTGAATATTTGTTGGTGAAATGATTGTCGATGAAATGATTGCCTCCCGTTTCTAAATAAGAAACCATTTTATTGCAAATACACGTAATTGAAACACAACCAAATTAAAATTAAGATTCCTAACTTTCTACGCTTTGGAAATGGTTGTCAGATTTTGGTATCGATAACTTAGGTATGCAGTTCATAACTTTAAATACAATACTTATAAGTCTTATTGTTTCTCGGCTAAATTAAAACCTACTCTACAATTGAACGATAACTGAGCTTAACTATTAAGCTTTTTAATAACGTCTGCTAATTACTGTGGATTATAAAATTTCTGCAAGTTTATTTAATATTATTAAATAGTGTAAAGTCACGTTTCCCTCTACAGTCGCACCGTCGGTCTGATGACTAAGATTGTAGAACTGTCTTTTCAACATATGTATAATTGATTGGTTCCGTAAAACATGTAACTGTAGAGAAGTGCGGTCATATACATGTACGTTCATTTACTCTTCCCAATGCTTTAATTTTTGTTAACAATATTCACTTTGAATCGAACTAATTTGTTTGTTTTAGTTTTCTATTAATTACTGTTGTTATTCTAAATTTCGAAAACAAAAAATAAAAACAGTCGTTATATTCTCATTTTTGTTGTGTTTCATATATTCTTTATGTTCAATTTGAAGCAAATTATTTATTTTAGTAACTTTGATATACTACGGTTTTTGTTTTACTTTTTTTTGAATTCTATATTGAACATCCGTACAACATAACTAATAAATTTTATGTTTATAAACTTACGCGCTTCAAAATGACGTGCTATTTAAATAATTTTTGCTGTGGTGGCGCAATAAATAATCGGTCCATCTGTTAATGTGTATTATAAGTTTTAGAAGTACTGCAACTTCTACAACTACAAGCAGCTTATAACTACTAATCAAGGTTTATAATAAAGAGATTATTTAATTAAAATGAGAAATTCAGTTAAACTTGTGACAAGAACTTGTTTAAAACAAAACATAATTCATTTAGAATAAAATCGCTACCTTTATCGTAAAATCAAATTTATTGCAAATTACTGATAGAGCACTATATTTGCTAATGTTGCAATGTATTTTTTTTTTCAACACATAAACTGTCATTGAAACCGCTGTCGTTTTGACGCAATTTGCTATCACTCTCAATCACATTCATACTATAAAATACAATAACTCCACTTTCACCGCCTTTTAGACCTTGCAGTGCCAGCTTGAAATCAATCGCTTGTAAATGTAATCAAAGCTATTGTCGTAGTAAGTTTAAACATGACGCTGTCACAATCTCTCAAGTATCTCATATATCATGCTGTTTGAGCATCTCATTAACCTTTTCTCTCATGCTCAATGCATGCTCGTCATCTGGTTCAATCTCCAATGACTTGTTGAAATCGGTCAACGCATTATCATATTCTCTGAGATTGAAATAGACATTACCCCGTATTTTCAATGTACGCGCATTACGCGACTTTATCGCTAATGATTTGTTGAGATCACTTAACGAATTGTTGTATTGTTTTAAATCGAGATAGACGTTTCCCCTAACGGTCAAGGCGTCGACGTAATTAGGATCAATTTCCAACGATTTATTTAGATCAATCAATGCATCGTCATACCGTTTGAGCATGCAATATGTTTCTCCTCTATTCTTTAATGCATATTTATTACTTGGTTCAATCGCCAATGATTTGTTGAGATCACTCAATGAATTATCGTACAGTGCAAGATTACAATAAATGAGCCCCCGTACAATCAATGCATACGCATAATCCGGTTCAATTTCCAATGCTTTATTGACATCGCATAATGCACGATCATACTGTTTGAGATCATTATAGATGCCTCCCCTTACAGACAGCGCAGTTGCATGATTTTGTTCGATTTCCAATGCTTTTTTAACATCGTTCAATGCATCGTCATACTGTTCAAAAAAAGCATAAGCGTTAGCCTTCAGACTCAATGTCCATGCATCATTTGGCTCAAGCTCCAACGATTTGTTAAGATCATTCAGTGAATTATCGTATTGGTTTAGATTAAGATATACAGCTCCCCTTTCCCTCAATGCCCATGCATCATTCGGTTTGATCGCCAACGATTTGTTAAGATCATTCAGTGAATTGTCGTATTGTTTTAGATGTTTATAGACAGCTCCCCTTTCCCTCAATGTCCATGCATCATTTGGCTCAATCTCCAAAGACATGTTAAAATTGTTTAGTGAATTGTCATATTGTTTTAGACATTTATAGACCTGTCCCCTATTTCGCAATGCCCATGCATCATCTGGTTCAATCTCCAACGATTTGTTAAGATCATTCAGTGAATTGTCATATTGTTTTAGATTAAGATAGACAGCTCCCCTTGTACCCAACGCAAATGCATCATTTGGTTTGATCGCCAACGATTTGTTAAGATCATTCAGTGAATTATCGTATTGTTTTAGACGTCGATAGACAGCTCCCCTTTCCCTCAATGTCCATGCATCATTTGGCTCAATCTCCAAAGACATGTTAAAATTGTTTAGTG